>JALBCR010002364.1:122500-232500 GCA_030710515.1 Abscondita cerata | reverse complement strand
AAAACTAACGTGTGATTTTGGCTGCGTTTTGTACTCCAAGTGAGGAAGTAGCCAAAATCATACGCTAGTTTTGTGTGTAATTGCCCCTCCTAAAAGAAGGTGAAATAATTACAAAAACCTTTTATCATCACGTCCAATGTGGTTATTGTAGTACTTAAGTCTTAGTAATACTCCAATCGAGTCGAAGTGATATACCTACAGGTAATCGTAGTTGCTTTATGTCCATATTGTTTAGCTAACTGATCAGCAACGTACATTTTTGTGGTATATTGCTACTATAAAATCATAACTTTTAACGAAAAATGGATTGCACGTTACACTAGACAACTTGTAAACGTTATGGAGTAGTTCGCCTTTAAAAGTGCCACATCCATTTAATGTATTGTTTGCTTCACCAATCCTCAATACCACTCTTTTTTGCATGAACTGCTTTTGTAACTTACAATCTAGATAAGGGACGTAATCTATTATAATAACGGACGGTTCCTTAACAATTCCTCTTTAAACCAGTCCATACAGTTTACTCCATTCATTTCTCCATGATAGTCTAGATATTTAGATATACGAAAAAAAACATCACTACAATGGGAATAAATTCATTCTTATTTCCTTAATACATTAATACTTTTAACAAAACGCAGATCTTGCCATGATCGATTGACTGTTCCATTCTGAAATTGATATCCTCCCTGTTACGTAACAGTATCCTTTTAAAAATATAATTCTTTTTAACACAACGTTTAGTTTTTCCATCAAACCTCGCTGAGGAATATCCTTTTACCACTTGAATTCAATATGTTTTAGCTTAGTGTGTAAAAACCTAACAAAACCCTAAACTCTTTTAACTTTTTCCACAATACTTTTACAGCAAAATAAAACGAAATTGTAAATACGACATGTAGATTATATTTCACAAAAAATATTATAAATTATAATATAAAAATTTTCAGTAATTAGCCTTGTAAATGACTTATGTTCAAAGCTGTTGCTACACCCTACAATATAAATTAATTGACACCAAACGTAAAATAATTTGTACTCATCAGTACCTTTCGGGTCATTTTAGTTTTCCCAAAACTACTTCTAGGGTTTATTACAGAACTCTCTCCAAGAAAACTAAAAAAAACTAAAATTAACTTCAATAATCCATTGTCACGTTCCACTTCAAAATATTTTATTAGGATGCGATAAGGTTGATTTTCTCGCGTCGTGATTACAATATGCCCAGTTCTAAGAAAGTGGCAATAAAAATTTCTATTTGTCAGAACAATCAAAAGAAAATAAGTGTTTTATTAACGTCAATTGGCACTGCATAATATTAAAGCAAGGTAAAAAAATCATGTACGTAGATTAGAGAAACTTTTCTAGAAGAAAGAATCAAAGTTTTTAGTGATTTATTGCACTGAATAAACTAAGTGGCTGAACATTTTTGAATCAAGGTGGTGTCACTTTTTTCGAATTTTTAGAATGTTTGCAAAAACAAGTTTTTACTTAGAATGTGGCTTAATTTAAAACTTATTTGGCAATATGTTTTGCGGGATGGGACAATTCGGTGGGGTCAGTTCGGTGCCGGCCACTTCGGTGTGTCTATTTTGATGCCTGGACATTTCGGTGCCTGGCCAGTTCGTCGTCGGGCCAATTCGGTGCGAAGCTTTACTTAAATACTTACAAACAGATCTGAATTTATGTAATACAAATTTTTAAATAAAAATACAAGTAATACAATCACTCGATTCCACACCTGAACAGTTAATGCAATTTACGGTAATTTTTATTTCATTATTATTATTTTTTTTTAATAATTAGTGTAAACCAAGCTGTATAGGTCATATGATTGGCGTACCTTGGTCAAAACAGCAAAAAATTATTTAAACAAAAGTTGAGATCTTGAATTTTCAAACCCGTTTTCTGAAAAATTTTCTTATATTAAACAGTTATGTAATTCCTTGTAAGATACTCCTTTAATTTAAGCTGAGACAAATTGAAATTTTCTTTGATAAATGCTTTTGCTTTATTTCTGAAAGAGACGTGGTGGGGTGTGTTTGAACAATCTGTAACAACTTTTAAAATTAAAAATGTTGAGAAATGGGGTGCTAACTTTACGGACGTTACGATGATTTGGTTTCTGAAATACAGCCGAATTACCTAGCTTATTTTGCCTACTCTGTAGATTTGCTTCAGAGCAGCATATCTTTTCTTTACTTATGAAATAAAGCCTCGGATAAATTACAGTTTGAAATATTTTGGGAAATTTTTCAACTAATTTGCAATGTTAGTAAATAAATTAGACGTTTAGAAATCTGTCAAATAACAATTATAGCAATTTGCATCGAAAATTTGTTTTCCAACTGAATTTCTGTAACTTTCATGTAAATGGATTAATAAAGTTTTTTTATAGTTTACATGAAATCAAATGATATTTATCCTAAAAAGTTTTCTTAAACTTAGGTAGTTAATAGGAAAACAAAATCAAAAAAAAAAGTTCCACATATTTTAATTGTTTTTATGGGTAACTAATTGTAATCATAAAATCATGTTTGGAGAAAAAATACTTTAGAAGAATCCATCAGAAAATATACAGAGGTCATTTGAAAATATCTATCATTGTCTATCGTAACTTTGGTGTACGTCAATATAGCTCTGACTTAGCTCATCCAATGTGGTTTAACAAGTATATATGGTTTTTGGTATTTTTTCCTCACAATAAAAAAAAATAAAAGGCCGCGAACAACACACTGAATCATCCCGTATAACCAAAAATAAAGGATGGTAAAAATACTGTTCATATTATTTACCGACCAATGTTGAAGAATGATTTATATTCTAATTTAAAAATAAGAGTATAGAATAGTATCAGTTTTTTAAAACACGCAGTTTCTGTAAATTTTTCAATTCATTGCACCGAACTGTCCGCGCCGAACTGTCCTAGAACGTATGTTCTGCTCAAGTAATGACGTGCAACGGTTTTTGATTTGTACGAACCATAGTTGTGCTAATGAAGCTACAATTACTGTTTGCTTACTTCTGCAACTCTCTAATATTCCAAAAAAAAAACTACTCTTAGCAATAGAATTTGTAGTAAAGAAGTCTTTATTTTTGAAAAATAAAATAGTTCTTGACTGTAAAGATTTGAAGTTTTGCTCCTACTTGAACAAAACGTCACACTAACTTTAATGATTTTTAAACATTTTTCAGAGTTTTAGGGCTTCGTATGGAACTAGTAAATTTTATTTCGAATTCGTTCTTGTGAAAATTGGACTTTTCATTCGTGGACCTCAAAACACTAGTTCTTTATAATGACCCACTTGTGTTGAATAAGCCCAATTACACCATAACTCATTAAAAAATTAACAACTCAGAAGGGGTATACAAAGCATTATTATTCTGGACAAAAAATGTGTATTTTGTCTTTTGTCGTAATTCAGAATCGTAAATTAATCATCTTTTTTTAAATGCGGCCATGAAATCTGATCAATTAGATACATTTGCGTGTTTTTAAGACGTCTTTTAGTTTCTTGGGTTAAATTTTACAGTAAGTACCTTATACCTTCAGTAATAATAATCAAAAGATAAATAGAAAAAATATTAAGAAAATGTATACACTTTATTAATAATCTATTTTTATTTTTATTGCACGCTTGTGTTGTATTTCATGATAAAGTAATCCTGCAAATCTTGTACCGGATGATTGCTCAATTGTAGCTTTTGTGAAAGTTACAAGTTTTTCTTCTGCAAAAAAACTTGCATAATAATAATAGTGCCGGAACTAGAATTGTGCAATAATCTGAATAATTTTAATCCCCGATTTTCGTTATCATATGATCCTCCTAAAACGGGATTTTGTTGTTTTTATTTTGACTTAATTAATTTATCGAAGCTTCAAAAAGAAAGTAAATGCATGCAATTATTTCAATAAATACCTATTAATAATCTAAACAAATCGATAAGAGGTTTTTGTTTATCAAATATTTATCTCGTACCTATATTAAGATGGATTATTAAAATAGAAACTGTAGAAAAGGAAATATAGATTTTGTTTGTTACTTAATAATTATTCATGCGGTTATTATCTTATCACTACAACATTCCACGTGTGTCAGATGTTGCTGTTTATGATACGAAAGTTTGAGTTCATTAAATTTTTGGGTATTTAACAGAAGTCCAAGTATTTCCGAATGATATAATAATGTGACAGGTTTGTTTAACAAAGAGTGGAAGAAGTCGCCGCTGCATTCCATCTCACCCCTGTTGCATCGTAAATTCAAACAACAGTTTGCATTTCGACGATTCAAAACTTATTTCCTTTCGACGCTGGCTTAGAGGCTATCTAGAGGGGGTCCAATAGACTGTTTTAAGCTCCCTTCCCTAGCTGCTTCCCCACTGTACTCTGATGCGCGTTTGCCCCCCCCCCCCCCCCCCCCCCCCCCCCCCCCCCCCCCCCCCCCCCCCCCCCCCCCCCCCCCCCCCCCCCCCCCCCCCCCCCCCCCCCCCCCCCCCCCCCCCCCCCCCCCCCCCCCCCCCCCCCCCCCCCCCCCCCCCCCCCCCCCCCCCCCCCCCCCCCCCCCCCCCCCCCCCCCCCCCCCCCCCCCCCCCCCCCCCCCCCCCCCCCCCCCCCCCCCCCCCCCCCCCCCCCCCCCCCCCCCCCCCCCCCCCCCCCCCCCCCCCCCCCCCCCCCCCCCCCCCCCCCCCCCCCCCCCCCCCCCCCCCCCCCCCCCCCCCCCCCCCCCCCCCCCCCCCCCCCCCCCCCCCCCCCCCCCCCCCCCCCCCCCCCCCCCCCCCCCCCCCCCCCCCCCCCCCCCCCCCCCCCCCCCCCCCCCCCCCCCCCCCCCCCCCCCCCCCCCCCCCCCCCCCCCCCCCCCCCCCCCCCCCCCCCCCCCCCCCCCCCCCCCCCCCCCCCCCCCCCCCCCCCCCCCCCCCCCCCCCCCCCCCCCCCCCCCCCCCCCCCCCCCCCCCCCCCCCCCCCCCCCCCCCCCCCCCCCCCCCCCCCCCCCCCCCCCCCCCCCCCCCCCCCCCCCCCCCCCCCCCCCCCCCCCCCCCCCCCCCCCCCCCCCCCCCCCCCCCCCCCCCCCCCCCCCCCCCCCCCCCCCCCCCCCCCCCCCCCCCCCCCCCCCCCCCCCCCCCCCCCCCCCCCCCCCCCCCCCCCCCCCCCCCCCCCCCCCCCCCCCCCCCCCCCCCCCCCCCCCCCCCCCCCCCCCCCCCCCCCCCCCCCCCCCCCCCCCCCCCCCCCCCCCCCCCCCCCCCCCCCCCCCCCCCCCCCCCCCCCCCCCCCCCCCCCCCCCCCCCCCCCCCCCCCCCCCCCCCCCCCCCCCCCCCCCCCCCCCCCCCCCCCCCCCCCCCCCCCCCCCCCCCCCCCCCCCCCCCCCCCCCCCCCCCCCCCCCCCCCCCCCCCCCCCCCCCCCCCCCCCCCCCCCCCCCCCCCCCCCCCCCCCCCCCCCCCCCCCCCCCCCCCCCCCCCCCCCCCCCCCCCCCCCCCCCCCCCCCCCCCCCCCCCCCCCCCCCCCCCCCCCCCCCCCCCCCCCCCCCCCCCCCCCCCCCCCCCCCCCCCCCCCCCCCCCCCCCCCCCCCCCCCCCCCCCCCCCCCCCCCCCCCCCCCCCCCCCCCCCCCCCCCCCCCCCCCCCCCCCCCCCCCCCCCCCCCCCCCCCCCCCCCCCCCCCCCCCAGTTTTCTGTAGTTTGCTTGCAGTGCACAGTTAAATCACACGGTATAGGAAATTAACTAAAAACGACCCGAAGTAATTATCGATATAATTAATAGTAGTTTTGTGAATTAAATTGTAAGTGTTTAAGTGAAGTGATAGCAAAATGTTTGATGTTTTTGGCTCCGTTAAGGGGCTACTCAAAATCGATGCAGTATGCATCGACAATAACATATTTCGATTGCATTACAAAGCCACCGTCATTATATTGATAGCTTTTTCATTGTTGGTAACCAGTAGACAATATATTGGAGATCCGATCGATTGTATTGTCGATGAAATTCCTCTAAATGTTATGGACACTTACTGCTGGATTTATTCGACTTTTACTATACCGAATAGATTAACGGGACGCGTTGGTCAAGACTTAGTGCAACCTGGGGTAGCGAGCCACGTGGATGGAAAAGATGAAATAAAGTACCACAAATATTATCAGTGGGTGTGTTTTGCGCTTTTCTTTCAAGCTATGCTATTTTACGTACCACGTTACTTATGGAAGACGTGGGAGGGTGGTCGCATCAAAATGCTGGTTCTTGACCTTAATTGTCCTATAGTGAACGAAAGCTGCAAAGAAGACCGAAAAAAACTATTAGTCGATTATTTTACAACTAACTTGCACATGCAAAATTTTTATGCGTTTCGATTTTTTATATGCGAAATTCTTAATTTTATCAACGTAGTCGGACAAATCTTTTTTATGGATTTCTTCTTAGACGGCGAATTCAGTACGTACGGAAGTGACGTCCTACGTCTTACGGAAATGGAACCGGAACAACGTGAAGACCCTATGGCGCGCGTATTTCCTAAAGTTACTAAATGCACATTCCACAAATATGGTCCTTCTGGTTCGGTACAGAAATTCGACGGTTTATGCGTTTTACCTCTTAACATCGTAAACGAAAAAATTTACGTATTTTTATGGTTTTGGTTTGTTATTTTGAGTGTTCTGTCTGGAATATCGCTTTTGTACAGGGCCGCGGTCGTAGCTGGTCCTCAACTTCGATTGTATTTACTTCGGGCTCGCTCTCGTCTTGCAGCTAACGAAAATATTGAAACGATCGCGCGTAAGTGTCAAATTGGTGATTGGTTTATACTTTACCAGCTGGGCAAGAACATCGATCCTTTAATCTACAAGGAAGTTATAGCGGATTTAGCGAAGAAGTTAGAAGGAAAAGAACAAGTTTAGTACAGGGTTAGTTTAATGCATATCGACAATAACGAACTGTATTTCGTGCCTTTAAATAAATTAAATTAAACTCGGGAAATCGCCTTTTAAACTGTGCAGGTTGTCGTAACGCTTCGTTAGAATTCCAAAATTTACATTAAAACCAACCTGCACGAGGGCGACCAAAACGTGCTAGTGTTTTTTAAATGCCATTCCAATGCTGTATAAAGTATTGCAAGGGACCAATTCAACATTCTGTGATTACAGAAAAAAGACTGTTTTCAATTAGAAAGACACGCGGCCGCCTTTCAAGGGTTAGGCTGTGATAAATTATTCGCTTATTATAGATATTGTACCTATTATCTACTATCACGCTCAATTTTTATAATACTGTCATTCCAAATCTATTTTGTATTATGTACAAATGTGCATATTGTACCTAAAGCATTTCGGTTATTTTAGGGCATATGTATATTTACTACTGCCACTGTGTTAGTTTTTTTTTCCATTTATTTAGACATTTACAAGAATCGGTTTATTTTATTTTTAATTGAACGACCAATTGATTAGCAATATGTATTATCATCTGAACAGACGTCTTCACTTCTAAATAAATTGGAGAGCGTTATAAGCTGTTAAGCCTAAAAACAAACGTCTTCAAAAATCGTCAGCAATAACACTATTTATACACAAACACTGATTTCTGTCGTAAATAAATTGTAATTTAAAATAAATAACGGCTCAATAACGAAATCTCTGTGATAGATCTTTCGGATGATGTATACTTAGTTGATAAAGTTGTGTGTGTATTTATTATAACATAATTAATTTTGTAATGCATACATATGTGATTATTAGTTTTAGTTAGCTTAAGTTTCGATATATACTTTTAGGCGTTCATTAGAATTTATTTTAATAATTATAATTTTAATGATACGAAAGCGATCGATTTTTTTTTGGCAAATGTGGTTCAAACCATGTGTTCATACATACATTCTTACACTGTTATTATAAACCAATAGTGCCTTTTATTATGTATGGAATTATTATACAATAAATTAAGCTGTATTAATTTTTTTTCTAAAAAATATCTATTACGTGTGTGGCGCTTCCTCCAACCTGAATGACTCAAAACATTTCTCACATGCGTGAGTAATTTTACGGAGAATTAAAATTTAACCAAATTGGGCAGTGAACAGGTGTCGATTGGTGGCATACTCAAATATTGTAATTACGGGCACTTGTCTACAATTTCAATTGAAATTGTTTATGTTGTTAGCTTTTATTGGGTCACTAAAGAACCAGTCATTATACTTTTTATTTATTTATATTAATACAATTTGAAGTAATTGTCTGTTAAATTAAGTACATTTTCATTTATTCATCGTAAACGTCTGCAATAGGATGCTTTAAAGTTAAGTTAATAGAAAAATGAAATTATTACTTTCTTTAAATAATGCCGTAACTGGTATGCAATCTTTACCGCAATTTATAGCTGTCGAAAACGGGAATTGTATTTATGTGGATTGACAAAAAAATTATCCAGGGAATACCCTTTAAACACTGATAAAATCTGGCATTAGTTCTTGTACAGCCACAGTTGACTAAGATACTAAAATTTAGGGACTCCACCATCCGCTCTTCTCTAACTTACTCATCAAAGTTATTCGGATATGGTGTGTTGGAAAGAAAATAAAACACGTTTAGCTATGCTAACGTTTCATTTTTATCATTTTGAGTTCAGTTATAATTTTTAGTTGTTTACGAAAGTATTTTTTGAATTATGAGAGAAAAGATGATTACAATTGGTAACACAACATGAAGCACGCTTTTAATATTTTGAAAATACTAGCTTAGTAGGTAATAAAAAAACAACAAATGTGACACAAATGAATCGAATGGGGTCAATATCACAACGACCATCTTTGACGTTTGTCGACACGGTCAACTTTCTTACAATGACCACTTGCCTACATGTTCACAACGCGCAAATTTTTTCCTAACGGCCACCACAGACTTTTTTCACAACGGCCCCATTCATTATATCGGCCATCGACTTTTAGATCTTAAGAGTGTACACCGGTGTCTTTCATAACGGCTCCCTTTGACGTTTGTTCAGAACGATCAAATTTTTCACTTTCGTGTATGTTTACAACACCTATTTTTTTCATAACTGACTGTTCTCACTACCACCTCCTGATCACAACTGTCACTTATACTTTAATCATAACGGCCACCTTCTTCAGATCGGCCACCAATGCTTAGTTACAAAATTTTACACCGAAGTCTTTTACATTGGCAATTTCGTTCATAACAACCACTTTTTCACTACAGCCAATATTATCAAAACCATTAATTTTGTTCTTAAAGGCTCGCAGTAGGTTTTTGTCACTACGAAGATTCTCAATCACTAATTCACAATGACGAATTTTATTTTTTTTGCTCAGTTCTGTTTGCATTTGCACTGAATCACGATATATAAACATAGTTTACCCAATCGTGTATCTTTCAAATATTAAATATTAGCGACCTTTTACTTACCTCAAGCCGGTCGCATATTTTTGCGATACTGTCTACGACAGTTCTACAACATATCGCTGCATTTGCAACACAGTGGTTCTTGGTGAGAATTCGTACACCAAGCAGACACACCGTAGACAGAATAAAGCTTGTCGTTAACAAATAATATACGACACTGCTTGCTCTAATTTCAAGAGCATTTTTTTCCGACTGCTGCACGTGGCTGCTCACAATGGAAGATTATCCGTCATTCAACATTAAATTTGTGCAAATCATTGAGAAGTACAATGTTTTGCATGACCACACTATGGAAGATGACTCAAAACTTTCCACTGTCTCTCAAAACATTCTAGAAAATGACTGAAATTTTAATGGTCTTCAATCATTTCTTCACTTGTACCGGGTGTCCTATTTTCGATGTAATTGGGGGTTTCAGGTATTTCGCGAATTGATAGGGAAAAACCGTGGTCGGGATCCTTGGCCCGATTTTTGAGACAAATTCAATGGTCTAAACAGCACTTTAAAGATTCCTAACTTTTTTGTTTGTGAATATTTTTTATTTTAACCATACCATTTTTTGTGCATTTTTTATATGCAATTCAATGGCGTACTCGAATTTATTCTAGCTTAATTCGTTTTCGAGTTACAGTCCAAACATGCTTTTTTTTTTAAATGGGAACCATATTTGGCTATGACTCCATTGATTAGAGATTTTTTTAGCTTTCTGAAAACATATGGTTTCATATATTTATCTCGGCAAATAAGGAAATTATAAACAATTTTTTGAAAAACACCTCTTGATCAAAGTCACCTATGAACTTTTGTTTACTGCGCGCATTCGTTGCTAGTTTTTTGACACTTCACGCAGTTGTTTCTTATAAATAAATGGCCAAAACATATATAGATGAGATATAAACGATTTAATTTTTTTTATTTCAAAAGGAAGCGTATTACTATGCACAAAACGTATTTTAGAACTACAAAAATGCTTATTGATTTAGAAAAAAATAACATGTAAGTATTTTCTTATTTTAGGTACTGTTCAAATTGATGTCCGTTATGATAAACATACTTCACATCGACGCGAAACACATTCAATTGCCCTAATCAAATGAATAAACACTCATTTTTCTTGCCTAATGCATTAGAAAAACAAACGTTTGCGCAGAACTCCACATCGTCCCGAGACAGCAACGTGTAAAAGAATATCGATAGTGTGCGGTGACATAAAACATTTTGCTCGAAAAATAAAATAAACAGAGTAGCCAAAGTAGGTAGCAACTTACAAAATTTTAATAGAGAAAGGGAAAACAACTGACACGATAAATGTAATTGTTTTAAGGATAACTTTTAAACCGGATACAGGTTTCTGGTTTTGAACGTTGCGCATTGGCTGACCCTTTAAACGTTTTAAGATTGAAACTTAAACTAAAATTTTGCTCGAAAAAGAGAAAAAAAAATGTGCTCCAATTGGCTTCGATCGTATGAAACCTTTTTAACCACGGACATCAACGTACCAGAGACCACCAACAGATTTTCTTCTCAAGATTCACAATTTTATAACCATATCTCCACTCTAAGATTCAGTCTAAATTTCTAGTAGACACCAGTACTAACCCTACTCTACTTACGGAGGATTATTGGAGAGAATTGCTGTTTTAAAACTATTAATGCATGTTTTTAAGGATAATCTATTAAACATTGAAATTAAGACATTTTGAATAAACAGAGATACCTAATTTATTTTTAGTTATCTTCTAGTTTACAATTTTATATCTTCGTTTGTGTCGACGTGACTACCGTAAACACGGCTTCGTCACGCAAGCAAGTCAAAAGTGAGATTAAAAATAAAATAAGAAACTTATATTTAATAGATTTAGTGATTATAGAAAGTAAGTAGTATACGTTGTTAAGACGTGATTAAGTGATTAATTAAAATAAAAATTAAACTCATAATAAGAAGAAATTAAAATACAGATGTAAGGTGAAATAGACTGAGTAAATTATCCGAGGTCAACGAGTGCGGTCAATATCTTATCGGCAAGCGACGCTTCAGAAATAAATAAAAATAATTTAAATACGGAACATTAACGTTAAGTGGGATAAGATATAAAGTGTATTAAAACAAAACGAACAAGCAGTAAGTGAAAAATATAATAAAATTAGCTGGTGTACAAAGAACGTACGTACGTTAAAACGATTAAAGGCAACCTTGAGTTAGGAAATTGTTAAGAACTAAATTTGAATGAATACAAACAAAAACGAAACAAGACCAAGACTAAATAGTCAGTATACGCTACAGAAGTATATAAAACGAAAAAGAACGGTAGGAGCAGAAGAAAAAACGGAAAAAATTAAGGAGTTATCAGTATTTCATAAAAGTCATAAAATTGATCACAGTCCAACAAAACCAAAAGAAGTACTAGTAAACACAAGTACTAATCTAACAAATCAGGAAGTAGCGGTTTGTAAAAATATGAACGAGATGGAAGCGATAAAACACTTGATAAGTGAGACGATAGAAAATTTAATGAAGGAGTTTCAAACAAACAAGGAAGAAATACTAAAAGAATTTAGAAAGAACCAAGAGGAATTAAAGGAATTACGTGAAGAATTGAAAAGCAAAGAGCAACAGTAGAAAGTCGAGAGGGATGAGATAATGAGAAGAGTTGAAAAACTAGAAACGATATTGGAAAATAAAGAAAAAGAGAAAACATCGTTAAAGGAATCAAGATACAAGGGACACATGTGAAAGAAGAATTACAAAAGATATTAAACGACAAATTAGGGACGCAAACAAAGATTAAAGAAGCTTTTAAAGTAGGAAGATACGAAGAAAATAAAATAATTGTGGCAAAAATGGAAAGCTGGGAAGATAAGAAAGAAATAATGATAAAGAAAAGTAATTTAAGAGGAACACAAATTGTAATCGAAAATGATTTTACATACCAAGAACAAATAATACAAAATAAATTGAAAGATATAGCCAAGAATAAGAAAGAAGAGGGAAAACATGTAAAGATCGGATACCAGAAGTAAATAATAAACAACCATTGGAACAAACAAGAAAATAAATTACAAACCGAAAGAAAAGCAAAAAACTAGAACAAAACATGGACGACAACCTGGCAAAGAAATGGCAAAAGAGATAGTGATAATCAAAATGAAAAAAGGGTATCTAAAAATAAAATTAAAAATGGAATGAAGTTAGAATGGGAACATGGAACGTAAGAAGTCTTAATGGAAAAGAAGCAGAACTTAGTGATGAATTTGAAAAAGTAAAGTTAGGAATACTTGTACTAGCAGAAACAAAGAAAAAGGAAAAGGGAATGGTAAAGTACGAATATGGGTGAGGTGAAAAAAGAAGAACGAGCATTTGCGGGAATAGGATGCTTAATAAACAAAAACAATGAGAAGTGCATAAATAAATGGGAACCAGTATCAGAGAGATTACTATGGGTGGAACTACAACGGAACAAGGATATTGAAACAATAATAGCTGTATATGGTCCAAACGAAGATGAAAAAAAAGAAAAGAAAGATTTGTTTTGGGAAGAGTTAACAAGAATAGTAGAAGAAGCAAAGAGCACAATATATATACTGGTGATTTTAATGGAAGAGTTGGCAAAAGAGAAGACACATATAAAACGGTTATGGAGAAATACGGCGAGAACGCGAGAAACAATAATGGAAGAGACTAATACAATTCTGCCAGAACTTCGATTTAGTAATAGCGAATACGTTTTACGAACATAAAGACATACATAAATATACGAGGGAACAAATTGGCAAGAATGAAAGATCAATCATAGACTATGTACTTGTAGAAAAAAGAAACAAAAAATGTATACTAGAAGAGTGAAAAGAGGAAGCGAAATAGATAGCGATCATTTTCTAGTGATAGTAAGAATAAAAACAAACGAAAATAGGAAGGAACAAGGGAACAAACAAATTACACAAAACCAAAGGCACGAAAACATAAGGTCAAACAAACTAAAAGAAGAGGAAGTATCCAAAGAATATAAAAAGAAATAACGAGAAGATTAAATGGAAATCCAACAAAGTTAAAAGAAGGAAACGTAGAAATAATGTGGAAGATATTCAAAGACATAGTAATAGAAGCAGCAAAAAAACATGTGGCATAAGGAAAATCAACAAAAACAAAAAACAAACAAGATGGTGGTCGGAAGAAGTGAAAACGGAAATTAAAATAAAAAAGAAAAATAGCAAGAATACCTCCAGAACAAAACTATAGAAAGATATGAAATATACAAACAACAAAGAAAAAGAGCAAAACATAAAATTATTCAAGCAAAAGAAGAAAGTTGGAAAGAGTTTGGAGAAAAGTTAGAACAAGATAGCACGGGTAACCAAAACTGTTCTATGCAGTAATGAAAATCTAAGAAAAGACAAACAAAAACAAATACAACAATTAAAAATGAACGAGGTGAAATATTAACAGACACGGAAGAAATAATGAAAAGGTGGAAAGAATATTTTGAAAAACTGTTAAATGCAGGGGAGATATACAGAAATGAAGAACAGAGGAAGAGATACAAAGACAAGCGGATGAAGGAGAAGAGATACACAAAGAAGAAATAACTAAGGCAATAAAGAAACTAAAGAACGGAAAAGCTCCGGGACATGATAAAATAACATCAGAAATGATAAAAGAAATGGGAGACACAGGAATTACACAAATTTGGGAAATATGCAAGATGGCTTAGACAGAGGAAAAAATCCCAAGAGATTGGGAAGGTTTAATCGTACCCATTTTCAAAGGAGGAGATAACAGAAACTGCAACTCATATAGAGGAATAACGCTACTTTGTACCATAAGAAAAATATACGAGCAAGTTATCGAATCAAAACTAAGGAAACAAATTGATACACAATTAATAACAACACAAAGTGGATTTAGGAGCGGCAGAAGTATACAGGACCATATCTTTACAATAAAAGAAGTTATTAGAAAAACGTTGGAATATGGGAAAACAATATATATCGCCTTCATAGACTTAGAAAAAGCATTCGACAGAGTTAATAGAGCAAGAATGTGGGATTGCCTAAAGAAAAAATTGGTAAATAAGAAACTAATAAAAGTAATACAAAGCCAATACGAGAGAACAAGTAACTATGTTATTACAAATACAAAACAAGGTTTAAGGCAAGGTGGAGGTCTTAGCCCATTATTATTTATAATATTTATGGATGACATAATCAGACAGACTCGACAAAGAATTAAACCGACAATTATAGGGTACAATGATACACTCAGAATGTGTATTTGCAGACGATGTGGCAATAACAGCGAATAACGAAAAACAGCTACAGCAAAATCTGACAGTTTGGAAGGAAACATTAGAACAAAATGGTATGAAGATGAATATACAAAAAACCAAAGTAATGGTAGTAGGAAAGGAAAGCAAACATACAAACATGTGAAGGAACGAGAATCAGTGAACTTGTTTTGTGTGATAGATGGAAAAGGACAACAGGAATCAGATTTAAACAACAGAATAGAAAAAGCCAACAACACATACTATGCAATGAATAGAGACTTCATCAACAGAAGAGAAATAAAGAATGAAACAAAGATGAAAGTGTACAAATATATAGACCGATTTTAACATTTGGTTGTGAGACATGGGTTTTAACGAAAAAGATCAAACACGAATACAAGCAATGGAAATGAAGTATTTAAGAAAAGTAAGGAGAGTAACTAGATTAGACAAGATAAAAAGAGAAAAATAAGAAAAGACATTAAAACAGAGTCAATATTAAAATTTATTGAAAGAAGACAATTGGGATGGTGGGGCCACATCCAGAGGATGGAAGATAACATCCCAACTAAGACAATATGGAAAGCTAAAGGGTACGGAAAGAGAAGAAGAGGTAGACCAATCGAAACGTGGGACAAGACAATTAGCAAAATACTAACAAACAAAGGAAAGACATGGGAAGAAGCACAAAGTATGACCACAGACAGGAACGAGTGGACCCATTTTATTAAAAATTAAAAGGAAAAGATTAACTATTATATGGATTTGGTTATTTTGAATTTATTTATTAAGTTTAATATTACTAGAAATAAGAATTGTTATTTGTTTATTAATTATGTAAAACTCTACACCCTAGAGGTAGATGAGGATATTGATTATATATATATATATATATTCAGTATCGTAGATGACCGGAAGAACTTTTTTCTGTACTGTTTATATAAATTTTAATATTCAAATCTGCCGAGTGCATCTAACTTAAGCGCTACAACTGATGCCCATGTTTTATTTTCAATATACATATACTATTGATATACTCACTTTTAAAATACTAAAACTCAAAATAAAATATTTTTATATCATACAGATGCAGAAAAAAAATCTCATTTCTTGTTGTATTTTATTTTACAATTTAAAAATTAATCTTAAATATCTGAATCTTTTTGAAAGCAAAGATATTAAACAAATATCTCTAAAAATTAGGTACATGGCGTACAAAGTAAATTTATTATTACTACTTTTGCTTTCAATTTTAAAGGTTGAATTGACTTGTTTTCATCTGATTTTTCATTTTCATTGAATTAGTTAACTTTATTCACATTTTATATATAAACATAAGCGAACTCTAATAATATTACTATTAATGGATATTTAAAAACAAACTATTAGTCATAAATCAAGTGCTTGAACTGATTAGCATTTAGTTTTGGTAGCAAGCAGATTGACTAGTATTAACATTTCGAAGAATTTCTGGTAGAATCCTTTGGATTCCAGTCAGAATTCTTATATTCAAGCTTTGGTGGTATCTGGTTTCTTAAAGTAATTTTTACTGTTAATGTCATTACTAAAACAGCAGACTCGAAAATTACAACTAAAATCTAAACTGATATATGTTTTAGTAGAAGAAAAAGTAGTTGAAATAAACGTTAATTTTTTTTCAAACATTTTTGTATAATTATTATAATTTTTTTAATTGTAAGTGACTGCCAATTTATTAAAGAAAAACGTATTATATTAGAAACAAATTTTATTAGAACAAAAGTTGTTTTTGAAAGATTTTGTTGAACCAAAGTTGTAACGAAACGAAAAATTGAAATATCAAACACATGAAGACATTGAGAAGATCAAAAAATAATCAAGGAAAATCAACAAAAACAATAACATAAACACAACTAACTCAAAACCAAGAAAAGAAAATAATTAACCTAGAAACGAAAGCGAAATCAAAAAGACAGAAATGTAAAGAGAATGACATGCAGTAAGCGTAAAAACAAACAGATACTCAAAATAATATTAATAAAAATTAAAGAACCAGGAGAGGACGTTTACACTTTAATTTTATCGATTTCCTACAAACTGTGAGCGTTTACATCTGGTCGAACGTACCAAAATTTGGTTGTTATTTTTGAGTTCCAACCGTTCGGATCTAATAACACCTTGTGTTTGCCAAATAATTTAAATTTCCCAAGTTTGGTTTATTTTATGGTTATGATAGCTCAATTTTTGAGAGATAAAGATATAAAAATATTGAATATCAGTTGATTCTTTGACTCCTCAAAATTTCATTTCATAAATTTCACTAAACATTCTATATGTATGTACCAGCAAAGTATAAACTTTGAAAGACTGAATGAAGAATGAAAATAAATATTTAAAACTTGAAATATCGAACAATATATCGGATTAAGACGACCTAGCAGATGTCAGAATATTGTACACTTTAATTGTACAAACCGTGACATATTAAATAGCTCTCTTTAAAGCAACCAACAATTTATCAACATTGTTTGTTTGTTTTTCTATACGTCGTGAAGTTTAAGTTCATTCAAATCATAATTATCGTAATCATTTATGTGACGTTTTGCGTTATCACCTAACACCGGTTTAAAGGTAAGTTAGTTTGAAAGGTGTAATTCAAAATACTTCAATAACGGACAACATATTTGTTTACACTCGAGTGTAATAACCAAAGCGCGAAAAGTGAAACGTATTTTTTCAGACCCCATTTTATTTTTATATTGTCAAGGTAAAAATCCAAATGAGGTTTTTCAGTGCACTCTGCTTGTAAAAGCTTGCGTTTTCAAAGGTGTAGTATTTGTAGTACTATGACAATGTACTTTACCTACAGAAAAATGGTGATAAAGTAAAGTTCACCTTTTTTTATAAATGGAATTGTTTGTTATTGTTATTTGCTTTTTTTTAATTCCGTAAAATTTAATTTGGGATTTTCCACGATCACTACCTGAAGCTACATAAGGAAAAATTGAAATGTAATTTTTTCGCACCACCCGCACGTGATTTTTGCGTAAACGCTGTGTGAATATGACTTGTTCCGTTTCAGAACTAACAGTTTGAATAAATTAATGCTTTTCCCGATTCTTTATTTTGTCGCCAAGTCAATTTTAAACATAATTCCTGATAATGCTCATTTTAACATTATTTATGTTTTCCTCTAATTACCTTCATGATAACATTTTACTAATCGCCTGAGGAGAAATTTCTTTTCTGATAACAATTGTGATTGTTTTAAAGAGGGCCATATAATATGTCACTGTTTGTACATAGATTGATACCTGTTTGAACTTTCAGTGTTATTTTTCATATTACGTTATGAACTTTTTAGATCTTTACTGTTAAGACTTGAAGATTCTTTCTTGTTTCTTTTCATGTCAAACTAAAAAGTGTGTGAACTATTTGCCTTGGTTGCGTTTTATAATGACCCACTTACATAAGAACTCTGTGAAGAAATTGAAGAAACTATTATTATGTCTTCGATCTCTCCCCATCTTTTCTATTCTTGACCTATGTCTTCCAGTTATGTGCCTTTTTTTATCTGAAGCATCTAATTGTGCCCAACCACCTTAATATGTCATATAGCACGGAGATCTCATATTCTTCTCTATATTTGGCCTATCCTTCAAGTTATGTGATTTTTTCCTTTCCAATCTTCTAACTGTATCCAACAACTTTATTCTTGGCCTTGCTTTTCTTCTATCACTCAGCCAATTAGTTCTTGTCTTTGGGTGCCGTTATAAGTGTCCTGGTTAATAAGTTTTGTTTTTCCGTGTTCTTAACTTTTTCGATCGTTTTTCTTTATCACATGCTTCTATTCTCTGTCCATTTAATATTTTACTTCCCATTTTTTTCTCCTTGTCCCTTACATTAAGACATTTGTTTTCATACATACTGTTGGCATAATTACTATCTTGATTAGATGTATTTTGGTTTTCCTAGACGTAGTTCTTCATTTCAATATTTTATTGGGACATCTGTATTTTTATTTCTTTTCGAAAATCGTTTAGTGTCAGAATTTGATTGATCGTTTTTTAAAAATTTTTAATTGTAGATGTAAACAATTGTTTATTTATTCTTGTAGATTGCGATTAAAGATAAAAATAAACCCAGCAGCAATTTAAAAACACCCCATTTAATTACCTAACATTAAGACAAAAATTAGATTTATATAGTACTAAATATCAACAATGAGACACATTCTAGTGGAACCATACCTGACGAATGGCTGTTTAAAAATTAAACAAAAACAAAAAAGAAACTTGAACAAGACATAAAGTGAAAATCATTTGCGACAAAGTCCTCTTCTAAAAGCTCCGACAAAATAACTCAAAATGTCTCTGTGAAAATTATTATTAGTTCAGTCATAGGTCATAGGTGTGACTATTGTGGTGCATACTAATCATGCAAAATTAGAAAAGGTTAGAAACACATTTATGAAAATCTAAATCTGAGCAATATGAAACTATACTGACTTCCAGAAAAATTGCAACACCTAGAAGTCATCGAACGATTTTAATGAAATTTTCAGGAAATGTCTATTTTCATTAAACAAAGTGATGATTAAAATTTGAATAAAATCTAGTCAGTAGTTTTTTTTGCCTGTTGTTTCCATAGCACATAGTAACAATAAATTTGAAGTATTAGACCATTTAGTAACTGTCAAGTTTGCAAATTGTTGTTGTTTCTTCACAATTTCATTTTGAACTTGAAAAAAATGCCGAGAGTACGTCAACATCAACATTTTGTCCAATTAAGTGATTTTGAACGTGGCCGTATTATTGGTATGAGAGAGGCCGGACTTTCGCTAAGAGAAATTGCTCGTCGTGTAAACCGAAATGTTTCATCGGTATTAAAATGTTAGTCCAAATGGTCCGAGGAAGGGGTTCAACATCGTCGCCGTGGATCTGGACGTCCTCGAAGAACTACAGATCGCGAAGAACGTCGTTTAAGATCTTATGGGTTGGGGTCGATTTAAAAATAATAAAAAAAAATTTAATGGTTGCTTATATCGTCCATTATTATGTCTTCCTCTTACACCACTTCACCGTCTACGCAGACTAGAGTGGAGCAACGAAAGGGTTAATTGGGCGCAAGAATGGCATCAAATTGTGTTTAGTGACGAGTCCCGATTTTGCTTGTGGGCCCACGATGGTCGTAGGAGGGTCAGACGGTTGCGTGGAAAACGTAAAACGGTTTTTGAAGAATCTAACATTGCCGTCCTCCCATGGCCTGCTCGGTCGCCTGATTTGTCGCTAATTGAACATGTATGGGATATGATTGGTAGGCGACTGGATAATTTACCGCACTCTCCAGATAATTTACACGATCTTCAACAACGGATTTAAGAAGCTTGGGATGATATACCACAAACAGCTATAGATCACTTGATTGATAGCATGCCAAGCCGTCTAGATGAGTGCATTACAAATAGTGGCGGAGCAACTCATTATTGAAAAAACTTTTTAAGCTTTTGTTCTTTTGTTTTTAAATTTTAATCATCACTTTGTTTAATGGAAATAGACATTTTCTAAAAATTTCATTAAAATCGTTCAACAACTTCAAGGTGTTGCAATTTTTTTCGAAGTCAGTATATAACAAGTACTCCACTAAAGAGTAAAAACATGTACCATGAAGAAGATAGACATTAAGATGATTGTTAGCTTTGAATTTTAAATGTATCGATGAAAATTTTAACAATATTATGGGTATAGAGAATAACAAACACGATGGTCTATCAAGAAGAGAAAGATGCAGTACCTGGGATACATGGAGAGGAGAAACATATAACTTTTTGCAGCTCATTATGGAGGGTAAGACTAAAAAGAAATGTTGGAAAATTATTGATACAAGTGCTCTGGCAACCAACTTTTTGATCGCCAGCCCAAAAAATGAAAGTTACTAGCACTCTTCATTTAATATTTGTTTCATCGAAACATCAATGATTTCTAAAAAAAAAACTGATAATTGTTTGTAGTCCAAACTTTTAAAAATATTTTCTGATCATGTCAAGAAATTCCACAATGCCTATGGGACAAAAATGTTAGATTCAACTTGTACACAAACATTAAAAAAAAATTAAGATTATTGAAGTTATCTTACACATTAAACAAAAGTGATAAAGTATATTAATAATAAGAGAAAGAATTCTGAAAAGAAAAACGAAATAATTTTGATTTGGCAACGAATAAAATTGTTTTCAAATGTACAGTGTTTTATTGAAGGTTATCATGCAGCAAATTTTATGACGATAAATTTTTCTCAGTACAACAGAAATATAAATAATGAAAGTTAATAATAATTCTTTATGTTTACATTTTTTGTTTAAATAATAATTTTAAGTTTTCTTTGTGTGCTTACAATTTATAGTTCTTGACTATACATATACTGTATTCACCTATTGAATTCTCTGAACAATAGCATATTAGTTTTTCAGGCAACTGTATTTCTTACTTAATCTTGATTGTCGCCGGTATATTTTGATTTTCGTTCATTATTTCCTGGTTACATGAATACATTAAAAAGGAACTGTTGATAAACATAAAGAATATTCAATTTAATTTTTTCAAACTGTAATGTTATTTCGACTGCACGGTTTAATGAGAACTTTATTGGCGCTTGTGAGAAAACTTGATAGGTTTTATTAATTAATAAATAAAATAAGTATAAAAACTACATATATTGCCGTATTTAAAGTAACCTATAACTATTTTTGTAGACTTGAGTTCGAAGACTTAGACTGATAGCTTCAATAGGGCGCAACACTTATATGTAGGTGCTCTGCAACTATCACTCACCACTGTTTCGGAATGGGACACTTTAGTGCCGGGCACTTCGGTGTGGCGGTTTCGGTGCCAAATAGATACAAGTGATTCAATCCGAGGAGTCCGAGTAGTAGCCCTTAAAAAAATTACACTCATAATAACAATTTTAAAGATAAACTTTTTTTCACATAAATTTGTTTTAATATGTCATTATATGTCATCATGCAATGGCTGTGTGTTATACTTTATGTTCTTATTTACTTTCTTTAATGTTTACACACTTAATTAATATTATTACATAGATTACTAAGGTGGGTAAGGTTGATGTTTAGGTTTTAGTGGTTTTCCTAAACCTTGAAGCAAATGCTTTGCCAAGACGAACCAATCCACTATTGCACGGTTTCATCACCACACTATACAGGTTTATACTGATCTTCTGGGGCACCATACATAACACTTACATCACAATACAATTATTAAAATGTACCATACGAATAAATAAATAAAATCAATTTAATTTAAAAAAAAAGAATATAGTAGTTTTCTCAATTATTTAATTTTTTTGCACTGTTTATATTCGGTTGACAAGAATTCGACATATTTTATTAATTAAAAGCACCAAGCTTTTAGCGCAGCATCAAAGAATTTGTAGTTGGTTATCTACAGTTTCCTTCAAATCTTAATTTCAATCTAAAAAATTAAGTTAAATACTTGTTGTAAACAAACTAGTAAACTCTTTTGTAGAAATTGTCATAAAGTGAATAGTCACAGTTTGCGTTTACTGATAAGAGATTAAATGAACAATTTATCGCATTTTATTCAAATACCTAGTATTTTAGATAGGTTGCAACGGAAATACCACTAATTACTTCGATTACGGAGTTGAATTAAGTTTTGTTTTATTAGTGACAACATTAAAATGAGTTTTGCGAAATTTCCTGTCAATAGTATTATTTCTAAGAATAATATATTATAACAAAGTTATAATTGTATGTGATAATATTTGATCATATAGTACTTTTTTTTTTAAAATAGTCTACGCTATTTTTCTATAAATATGTGTTTCACCGGCACGAGTTTATTTGAGAAGGATTATCATTATTTAATTTTAACTTTAGTCGAAGATTTGAAAGAGTGTGCTTTCCGCTTAATTTTCATTCTTTTGATGAGATTGACACTACCGATTTGATTTGAGATAATGTGACTTATATTCCTAGATAGTCATAAAATCATACTACACTCCGCACAACAATATCATCTAGTTTTTTGGATTTATAGCAACAGGTCGTCAAATGTTTGACTTTCAATACACAAAAGTATTGTTTTCAAACGTCTTTGACATATTATAGGTTTAAATTTTTTTTTTTTGATGCGATATTTTACATCTGTTTGGTGATTGTTTGAAAAGGTAAAACATCAGCAAAGACATTCGCGTCATCTAAGCACGGCGAAGCGCCCCAAGCAATTATTTTATTGCGGAATAGCCGTTCCCTAAGACACGTCGCTGGTATCATGGGTGTGAGTTGACCATCAGTCGCACTTGGACACGTTTTAACGAGACAGGACAATATACCAGAAGCAGATCGCTCAGGGTTCTAGAAGAGTCACAGGTGCAAGAGATGACCGTTTTCTGAAAATACAGGCCCTACGATTACAACATTGTACAGTAAGAATGCTACAAACAGAGCTCCATACCCCCAAAATGTCGGAATTTGTGTTCAGGCAGTAAGAAATCGTCTCTGTGAATACAATTTGCGTGCCCATGTTTTTGCTTCAGGTCCATTACTTACCAGGGAGCACCGAGTTGCCCGCTTAGCATTTGCCCAAACACATGTTAATTGGGAAGGAGATGACTGGCGGCGTGTACTTTTTGCAGACGATTTTGTTTATGGTCTACGTGTACCAGTATAGTAGGCCTGGCGAACGATTTTTCCAGGGCAATTTTGAGCAAGGGTTAGTTTCGGTGGTGGCTCGGTGATGGTATAGGGGAATTTCTTTAGAAGGCCTTACGAAATTGGTGACGTTTTGGAATGGAAACCTTACAGCTGTACGTTATATAACAGGGGTTTTAGAGCCTCACGTCATGTCGTATGGTTCTTTCATCGGAGAAGATTTTTTGTTTATGCACGATAATGCCCGCCCGCACATAGCGCATATAATGCAAAATTATCTGTTCAAGGTTGGGTGCCCACTGTGAACTGGCCAGCACGAAGCCCGGATATGAATCAAATTGAACATGTATGGGACCATCTGCAGCAACAGCTGCGACAGCGTAGAGCGCATAAAAGAGACCTGGAAGATCTGCAACAGGCTTTACTGGAACAGTGGGACGCCATGAGCCAGGACAAGTTGCAGTACTGATACGAAGTATGCCACGGCGTCTACAGGCCCTTATAAGGGCAAGAGAGCAATACTAAGTATAAAATCCGATAAATTGATTTAAAAAAACTTTACACCATACTTGACATGATAATGTACAGACTAAGGGCGCATTTAATTTTTTTATTGATGATGATATTAATCTATACGTCAGTTAAACAAATGAACTGACACATATTAGGTGGTGTATGTCAAAATGGTTAAACAGTCAGGCCTACTTAAAATCAGTAGAAATAATTTTGTCCTTTTTTTACTATTTGGTGCTGATCGTCGGCAAAAAAATATTTTACAAATTTCGTGTAATGTGATTTTACGGCGCTCCAGCTCGGACTTGTTCCTCGAACAAAGCTGTGGCGCCGTAATATTCTACTTTCCACACTCTAATGTAAATAACTGTTTCGGTCCTACGTCCGCATTCACTGATTTTGCATCAACTCTTTTCTTGGCCTCGCCCGGCAAAAAAGTTCCTAAATTTTGGCAATATCACATTATACTCATGACATTACAATCATTACAATACTCATGCTGGAATACATAAATAATAAGTTGCAGTACCCGTTTACATCTTATTTGGAAGGACTTTATAGGGGTTTTGAATGCAAACATTTAAAAAAACACATATTTTAATATATGCCAAAATTACACCGTGTTGACGGCTGCCAAATGACATTACCAACAGAAAATGGCATATAGTAATATTTGAAAATTTAAGTTTCAACAAATTTGACCACTTGTTAGCCCAAAAATCGTGTGTATCACGTGTTCAGAAACTGTTTTTTGAGGTCGACTTGCAAACTATCCTCCCTCACAGAATGTTAGTTTCTGGCTAGAAATGATACAACTCAACCAGCACCAAATATTTCAATATTTGTCTGTTGAAATCTGTGTTTAGATTCATTTTAAGAAATATTTGGTATATCGTTATTTTTAATATTTACACGAATTGTGAAATAAATATTTATGTATGATTATTTAATAGTATTTGTATTACACGAGGAGAAAATCGCAGTTTTAATGCGAGTGTGTAAGCTGCGCGAGGGTGGTAGCCCGAGCGCTGATAATCACAAGCAATGAAATATGATTTTATCCTTAAGTAATACACTATACTTTTTCCACGACCAGTATGTAGTATCTATGAGTTTTATCAAAATTTAATTTAAGATTTAACTGTCAGTTTGGCAATTAAATAAATATAGCCGTTTCATGACTACCACACATTTTTTATTCTCAATAATTATCAAGTTTACTTTTTTATTTGAAGTGTAGACGTCGTGTTGACAGATTTGTAGGTTAGATAAATAAATGTCAGTTCAAATAAAACGAGCAACCAATCAGTTTTTACAACTACATTCAGTCAATTGAGGTACATATACCGTTACTAGTAACGAAATTATTTTCTGCAGACGTTTAGATATGACAAATTTTCTCTAGTGGTTTATGACTACGAAATGTAAAGTTTTCATTGTGGTCATGGAAATAGTTATTTGTCCAAAAAGTGAGGAAAGCGATTCTTTTTCACTTCTCACTCACCTCGAGCTCGAGTGGAAAACGGCTTTCCTCATGTGTTAGGCACAACATTTTTTCCACGACATTCCCCAAAAAAACAACCTAATAAATGAAGTAATATTGTAAACGTAACTTATTGTTACAGAATTTCGTCACATATTCGTACGTAAAAGCAAAAGTTGATAATAGGTGGGTTCCTTTATTCTCGCTACAGTATTCTGTAGTATCGGTGTGGTCTCAATCTGTCATAGCACAGCCGCGTAATTCTAACCAATAAATGTAGGCTAGCAATTTTTAAGAGTCGAAATATAGGATATTAAATTAAATAAACATGATTGAATACTAAATTAAATTGTTTAACTAAGTACTAGGCGCATATAGTTCTAATAACACATTCTTACTTTTTCTTAAAGAGGCATTTTTGTAACACGACATTATTTTCCTCGCTAGGGGAATAAATAACAAATTTTCCTCACTATTTGTAGAGCAGAAACGTCCGTTTTCTAAGTATGTTCTGGAAAAAAAATATTTATTCCATAGCATTTAAGAAATACATATTATATTTTTATTTGTGAAAAAATATAAAAAATATTTGTTAAATATTAAGTCTCTGGTATTTTCACCAAAAAGAAAGCGTTTGTCCTGGTGTTACTCATAGTTCGTAGCCGAGGGCTAGAAATCTTTTGTTTCGCAAATCCTCTTAGATTCATAAAAAAGGACCTGAATACATCAAACTTTAAGTTTTGTTTGTTTTTTAACTATTTTGTATCTTACCATCAGCCAGTATGTATACCATCCCTAACGTGAGTGTTTGTGTTTATGTGAAATAAATAGGATGTGGTCAAGTGTAGGAGCAGAACAAACAACTAAACAAGTAAAAGTGCAGGAGGAGAACAAACAGTATAAGTAACTATTTTTTTTTTCAATTTTTATGTAATAGGTAATTTGTCAAATTTATCTCTCTCTTTTTACTTTGATGTGTTGAGTAGGTACTGGGCCATTTTATTTTTATGTTTTTGGTATAAGAAGTACCGTACTTGTTTACAGTAACAAAGAGCCATGACGACGTAAGAAAGTACCTTTTTACTAGTCGTGATTGTGATTTTACTAAATAATCTTAATTATTTCTTAATAAACAAGAATTAGACAGACCCCTAGAGACCATAATCAAAAACATAGTTACTGCAAACTTGCGTTAACCTACACAGATTTTCGAATTTTTGAAATATTTAGAAAAATATTCATTTTACACATTTTTGTTTTAAATAAAACTTGTTTATAATTTATTTATACACAACTTTTGTTTAAATTATTTTTTTATCCGATACGTAATTACTAAGATATAACAATCACGTGACACTAATTATTGTAACTATATCTCCACCAATATCAATTTTACAAAAAAAGTTGAGAAAAAAAAGTTGTTGAAAATTCTATTGTCTATAGCTTTTGTTTGAACTAATTTTTTCTAAAACGGAATATTATTTTCGCTTAACTGGGCAATGTGGAGTTCTGCGGTAAACGCTTGTTTAATATATAAAAGTGTTTAAATGTTTGTAAACATTATTTACTAATATTTACATAATATTTTGTGCTGCTTGGGAAATTACTTTTGCATTCGATATGCTCTAGATTATCGCGCAGTGAAGTGCAGTGTTTTTTTATCAATAAAGACCGTCGTCTATCGTATCAGTGCTATAAATGTACAAACCAACGTTCGAAGGTATCTGAAGTTAAGCAACTTATCTTAGAACTAAAATCTGAAATTAAAGAATTGAAAATGAAATGAAATTACCCACAAAAGAATGCATGGAAACGAAAGAGAAGAAATTATATATTAAATGGATGAGCGGCAGCGTCGTGCGTAAAATTTAATTTTGTTTTATGTTAAAGGAAGTATCTCCACTGATGCTGTTACATGTGCTTCGCAGTTAAACAGCAGATTATATTAAATTATATCGTTTAGGTAAAATATTTGGCCTTCAAGGTAAACCGCGCCCGATAAGAATAGTTTTAAACTCCACTTACGGTGCAAACAAAATACTTAAAAACAAATAGAAACTCAAGTAAAGTCGGTACTCTGTAAATGACCCCCTTACAAAGAGAATAATTAATTGTGGGAAGAATTGAAAGAAAGGGGTTCCAACGGAGAGCAAAACTTGAACTATCGTTCGTTACGAGAAATTCCAAATATTGTTTTTTCAGGATATCGTTCCATTTATTATATTAAGGAAAAATGATCAGAAAGTAATGGTGAATCTAATAGAGCCAAAATATACAGGATGTGTGAAGAAGTTGAAACATATTTCCACAGAAAGCGGCAACGTCGCATCCTTGAAAATATTTTAGGTCGATAGATCATCCACAATTACTTAAATAACATGACTTTCAGAATAATTTTGTGACTCGTTTTCTGTAAATGTCTAAGGTGCCATTGACCGTGAGTCACTCTGTAGGTATACATGCAGACAATTTTACTAGTGTGAATTCATACACAATTAATAAAGACTTTGTTTATTTCCCTTCTATAACTATGAATACTGTCACAGACAATGTTATCTTATCAGCTATAAGGAAAATAAAGGACAAATCCACAGCCGATTTTGATCAAATTCCTAGTATTTATTATTAAAGATTGTGCTTCCTATATCATCTTTTAGTTATATTTAATTTAAGTATTCAAACTTCTACCTTCCTCGATAGATGGAAATTAGCAAGAATTGTCCCAGTTCTTAAAAGCGGTGATCCGATAGATGTCGTTAATTATAGACCAATTGCCATTCTTTGAAACTTCTCAAACATATTTGAAATACTACTATTTAGAGATATTTATACTAAAATCATTAATCAATGCTAAAATCAAATGTTTGATTTTGCCATATCAACACGGTTTTGTGGAAAAACGTTCAACAATAACAAACTTTACTTGTTTCTGCGCAATTAATTGCTGAAACATTAAATACCCATCAAGGCCAAGTTGATGTTGCTTACACAGATTTCTCTAAAGCTTTTGATCAACTTCATCACAGTGTTGTAGTAGATGCAGCACTTATTTGAAATTATTAATGTCGTACTTACAACATAGACCTCAATTTGTTGCATACAACGGATATAATTCGTTTGAATATACAGCCCCTGTCGGGCGTACCAAAAGGCTAAAACTTTGGACCACTTTTGTTTGTATTATTTATCAATGATATTTCTGTCAACATTTGTTCGAACATATTAATGTATGCAGATGACGTAAAACTATTTGTATCTATTCGATCAGAATCAGACTGCATGACTTTACAAACAGATCTGGACACAATAGATGATTGGTGCACAACAAATAAATTAACTTTAAAATGTAAAACACTCACATTCACTCGCAACGTATCACCAATAAATTTTTCATAATCTATAAATGAAATTACTTTATCACGATCCAACCGTATCAAAGACCTTGGCATAATATTTTACAAGCAACTAACATTTAATAGTCATATAACAAAACTTGTATATTTATGTTATAAACTAATTGCATTGTTTGTTTGCAATTGTAGTTCTTTCAAAAACGTCTCTACCTTTCGAAACTTTTGAATACGGCGGCATTATTTGAATCCACATTACAATCAGTATTCTACCAAAATTGAAAATATCCAAAGAAGGTTTTTAAAACATCTGTGGTCATTCGGTGTATTTCCCATCAGAAACATCGACCAAGTTATCCTATACACATTCAACATAACAAGTTGTAAATTAAGACGAATTGTTATAGGTCTTAATTTCCTGCACAAAATATTACATAGTCAAGTAGATTCTTCTGATATTCTAATGAGATTATGCTCTTCATTGTCTTTATTTGCCAGAATTACAATAAAATATGCACTACCATAGACTTAAATGATGGTACACCTCATAAATGCTATCTCTAAAATCACTTAGTTATTTTATATTAATATATTATTTTATTATTCATTAATTTAGTGTAATACATTCATACATTTACTTTTACTACACCTCATAATAGTTTATTTTTTCATTTGTAATTATCTTTGTAAATGGCATTTTTTTTTCTGTTACAATAAATACTATTATTATTATTATAAAATTTTGAAAAATCACCATTGTCAACATTATTACTTTAAACGACATAATTTTCTATACTAAAAATACAATGAAAATGGATTCTTGAGTATGTTTTTTCAAACAGTTATTAATATAGAATCATTGAGAAATGCACAAAATAATTAAGATACTTGAAAAAAAAATTGAAAAAATAATTTGCGGTTTCTAAATTTCGGGAAGACGTAAAAAAATTTGGTCATGCTCCAATAGAAGAGAGAGATAAATTTACTGATAGTAATTAATTAGGCAACCATTTGTATCCTACGATGTGTTTCTATACTTAATTTCTAGTGCGATCATTAGTTTGGCGGTCTTGGATCCGCATCTTATCCGCATCCGTAAAAGCAGTGTCAATTTTGGTAGATTCTCTTACTGCTTCCACATTCGAGTCATTTGCTCCAGTCATTTGATTTGACAGTTTTCAAGTCGATTAAATCATCGTGGGATGAGTACCTTTGCAGAAAATTGAAACCACAAAGTTGTCAGAAGATTTCCAAACGTGTAATGACAATTAAAATAGGAGAAATATGGAATGACTTGGATACTGACATTTATAAAAATGGATTCAGGAAAGCGGATGTCTCTCCCTTTAATAAGGATGTTATTCCTGTAGAAAAGTTTGATCAACTCTCTCTAGACAGATGGAAACAATCGATAGAACGCGAAATTGATGCAGTTAGAGCATCTGAAATCGACCAAGTTGCAGCACAAGGTAACCACTACCTCAAGCGAAACGTCGGCAACTTGGAATCAGGGTAGTGGTTTATTTACATACCTCCACATTAAGGAATCCTTGTTTTATTACTAACATGTTTAATCCACGATTCGTTTCTTAATATAGCAGATATTTAATTCTGCAAAAACTGGCTAATTCAGAATTTCATGTATTTTATGCACTTGCCTTGCCCCGGGCAATCATCACACTTAAATAGAGAGATGGAGGTCTGAAATGCACTTGACCCATAACCTGGGGTGAGTACTTTTCTGTCACAATTTTGTCTAATTTATTTTTTTTTCAATTAACCTGGAGTTTTCGATGACCCAATCTGCTAACTTATTATTACTTATTGTTGTAAAAATATGATTGTGCTTCAATAGCTACTTTAGGTAATATAAAAAAATATATACCGTGTGTTCTGGAAAATCTGAAGCAGTCTGTTTAACATGGGGTATTTGAAAAGTCCGATTTATATGTTCCCAAAGTGTTTTTAGGATATTTTCACTATCAGAACACTTAACAATGTGTACTAGAAAACGTTTTGCGTAATAATTTCTAAAATTTAACCAAACATATTAAAAATATTTGAAAAATGTTTAATAATATTTTAAAACATACGAGGGTTCAAATCCCAGTCTGATTTCAGAAAAAATATTAAGATCAACTTGGGAAGTTGTCTTTAGAATTATTATACAATGTCTCCCGGATAATATGCAGCATTATGTTTAACATGGGAAATTTGAAAAGTCCAATTTATATGTCCAAAGTGTTTTTGGGTATTTCCACTATCAGAACACTTAACAATGTGTACTAGAAAACGTTTTGCGTAATAATTTCTAAATTTAACCAAACATATTAAAAATATTTGAAAAAATGTTTAATAATATTTTAAAACATACGAGGGTTCAAATCCCAGTCTGATTTCAGAAAAAAAATATTAAGATCAACTTGGGGAAGTTGTCTTTAGAATTATTATACAATGTCTCCCGGATAATATGCAGCATTATGTTTAACATGGGAAATTTGAAAAGTCCAATTTATATGTCCAAAGTGTTTTTGGGTATTTCCACTATCAGAACACTTAACAATGTGTACTAGAAAACGTTTTGCGTAATAATTTCTAAAATTTAACCAAACATATTAAAAATATTTGAAAAAATGTTTAATAATATTTTAAAACATACGAGGGTTCAAATCCCAGTCTGATTTCAGAAAAAAAATATTAAGATCAACTTGGGGAAGTTGTCTTTAGAATTATTATACAATGTCTCCCGGATAATATGCAGCATTATGTTTAACATGGGAAATTTGAAAAGTCCAATTTATATGTCCAAAGTGTTTTTTGGGTATTTCCACTATCAGAACACTTAACAATGTGTACTAGAAAACGTTTTGCGTAATAATTTCTAAAATTTAACCAAACATATTAAAAATATTTGAAAAAATGTTTAATAATATTTTAAAACATACGAGGGTTCAAATCCCAGTCTGATTTCAGAAAAAAAATATTAAGATCAACTTGGGAAGTTGTCTTTAGAATTATTATACAATGTCTCCCGGATAATATGCAGCATTATGTTTAACATGGGAAATTTGAAAAGTCCAATTTATATGTCCAAAGTGTTTTTGGGTATTTCCACTATCAGAACACTTAACAATGTGTACTAGAAAACGTTTTGCGTAATAATTTCTAAAATTTAACCAAACATATTAAAATATTTGAAAAAATGTTTAATAATATTTTAAAACATACGAGGGTTCAAATCCCAGTCTGATTTCAGAAAAAAAATATTAAGATCAACTTGGGGAAGTTGTCTTTAGAATTATTATACAATGTCTCCCGGATAATATGCAGCATTATGTTTAACATGGGAAATTTGAAAAGTCCAATTTATATGTCCAAAGTGTTTTTGGGTATTTCCACTATCAGAACACTTAACAATGTGTACTAGAAAACGTTTTGCGTAATAATTTCTAAAATTTAACCAAACATATTAAAAATATTTGAAAAAATGTTTAATAATATTTTAAAACATACGAGGGTTCAAATCCCAGTCTGATTTCGTTTTTTAGTTGTATTATTAATTTCAAGAACAGCGCTTAATTTCCATAGGTGAAGAGACATAAGTTTTAATTTTTTTACTTGAACTGGCAATGGATTTATTGGAATAATATTCAATTATAGAGTTTTTGGATATCGTAAAATCAAACGCTAAAATTACGTGAGTTCCTTCTGCGCATGTGTAATGCATGCGTAATGACGTATGCGTTTGCGCAGAAGATTTTATTAAACAATTAAACTAAATGTTTCATAATGTGAATATTCTAATAAGTCCATTACCAGTTAAAGTAAAAAAAATTAAAACTCATGCCTCTTTACCGATAGAAATTAAACGCTGTTCTTTTAAAATAATAATGCAACTAAAAAACGAAATCCGACTGGGATTTGAACCTTCGTACGTTTTGAAATATTATTAAATATTTTTTCAAATATTTTTAATGTGTTTGGTTAAATTTTACAAATTATTACGCAAAACGTTTTCTAGTAGACATTGTTAAGTGTTCTGATAGTGGAAATACCCAAAAAACACTTTGGGGACATATAAATTGGACTTTTCAAATTTCCCATGTTCAACTTGATCTTAATATTTTTTTTCTGAAAAAAAAAACATACCAACTCTCGACGATGCCGAGAGATGAATACATTTGTTTACTTCATTTTGCCAATCAAGTCTTTTATTTATACCGTGTGTCTCTGGTAAGACGCAACATAAGAATTTTTGTATAGAAAAAAATTGAATTGATCCACTAAGGGTATCAAATTTTCGTATTGACGTATACGTTACAATTAATTGTTATTGCGTGTTCCTTATTGTAATATCCCTTAATTTAAATTTTGAAAATGAGTGTGTATACAATCCCTGATAAAGTTCAAATGGTTAAGGGGGTTTAAATGAAGCACTTCCTAGAATCTGGATTGGAAGGGTGAAAGAAGTTACTTGGCCACCAAGATCACCAGGCTTGTCCCCCAACGACTTCTTTTTATGGCCTTACATATCTTTGAAGGTTTATACCGACAGAACCCAAGACACAATTGAGTCTTTAAAAGATAAAATTGTGGAAGTTTGCTTCAATATACCAGCAAGTATGATTTCAAATATGCAACGAAACTTGGGGCACTGTTTAGCAGTAAATGGATAGCATTTTAATCAGTTGCTATAAGCCAAACACTTTGCATGTAATACTTATTAGCTTTCAGTTCTGTATATCCACAAACAAATCGGTCCTTTTCAGGACCACTAACACATTTATAGAAAAGAATTTTTAATACGACAATTACTTTTAATAAAAAACCGTATTTGAAATTACAACATTTCTTACAATTGTTCTTGGATGGTTTTAAAATAATAATCTTGTTTTCTTGTTAGTTGACTCCTGGATTCTAGTAAAACCTGAAATAGAAAGTCAAAAGAGAAATAGCAAATTAAATAATTTAAAGCACAAACGTTTACGCTCTAATTATTCATAACATTAAAAACTTTAATCGGGCGTTTTCTAAAAATCTTCATGAGTTTCAAATTGTTTCCGATCAAGAAGCTAAAAATGTATAACACCTCCAATTCTGGGTTATACTTTACTTCGCTGATTCCGAATAAAGTCCTTAGAACACCAACTTCTGTTTATCCGTTGAGACCTGTGGTAGAGACAAACTAATCGATGCATACTAACTACTAACAACTGTAGTGACTTAAAATAAACCTTTATCTTTAGAATACCTGCATATTCTTGCAAGATACAAGTATTATGTCTAATAGTTTACACACAGGTCTACAATACAAGAAAACAAACGACTCATTTAACTTCAAATTCAATACGAACAGGTATTATGCAAAAGTATTTCATTATGTTTACTTCAATAGCTATATTAAAATATGAAAGCAACTGAACATTGATTAGAATTTTCGTAAAATCACAAAATACCAAATACTTTTTTACAAACTTGTTTACATTTGAAGGAAGATTAGACATTCTACACTTGCTCTCTCTTTCTAACTTCAACGACATGCCGTAACGTATAGGGTATACAACAATCCGAAATTTTCATAGCAATAGTAGATCCAATCACATTTTTTCTATAGTAAAAATCCTATGTTGCGTCTTGCAAGAGACACACGGTATATCTGAACAGCATTAATGTTAATGTTGTAGATTGGCAACATTATTACTTTCAATAACATAACTTTCTTCACTTAAAATGTTTAGAATACAATAAAACTGGATTATTGGGAAAGTATAAACAGTTTAAAGTGGTATACATTCATTTTGTGTTTGTATGTCGATAACATAAAATTTACACGATACTAACGGCTTTACCAATTTCTGTTGGCCTATTTTTAATAAGAAAACTTCCCATTTAAACGTAGACAACTTTTCGAATTCGCGGTTTTCGCAAAAAGCGCCTGTGATTGCGCAAAAAACATTGCGTGAAAAGGTTTAGGTAGGTATAGAGAGTTTTACCAACTTTAGTAGACTTATTGTAAATTTTTCCCAAAACTTATTTAATTTGTTTTTCATCCACAAATGGTTGTTTAAGTTAGTTTGATATGAGAGTGAACTAGTATTTCAGTTTCTATATAAAAATTCATAATATTTAGATTAAATTCATTATACACGAGGTGTGGTTAAGATACATAATGGAGGAAACGATTTATTTAATCAAAATGGCAATAACTCGACTCAGTCTAGTTTCAGCTGTTTCAGTATAGTTTCAAAAGTATGCGTGACCCAATTATTTCAATATCTTTGTTTGATAAATCATTACGTAACATAACCCAATTCCACACAAAAAGATCATCGCATACTTTCATTTTACTTAATAAACAATTAAGTTTTAATTAAAACGGAAATTATAGACTTTTTTCAATAAAACCAGTTAAAAGTCAATCGACATAGTTACGATTACATAATTAAATCGCTATTTTGCATTTACATTATCCAATTCCATTTCCAAGCATTCCAGTTGTAAATAATTGATATATCTTAGAATGTATTTTATAAACATTTATCTGGCACTGTGTACATAGGAAGAGATACGGTATCTACCGGCGGGTTATATTAAGAAAATAAAGAACCTGTCCCAAAGATAATATTTCAGGCTGGTTTCAAATATCATTCAAACGTTATGTGGCGAAAACTATAATTATTATACAAATATTAACATTATTCTGTTTATTACCAGTGACAAATTCTTGTTATACTGATTTTACACCGTCGAACTTTGATTGGAATTCTACTTTCTTTAGAGTTAGATAATTTTTAAACTAATTTTGGAAATTTATCATAATTATGTGAAGATAAAGTATTTATTAAGTTGTTATATTTATAAAACTGTGTTGAGCGCGTATAGTTGCAATCTTGAAGACATTTTGATACTGGGTCGTATAGCTAGGTCTAATATTGCACCCAACGGTATTATTAATGTATTATTTGTTGTGCGAATAGAGAACAGGTTTATTAATATGTCTTTAATGTTAACGAACGCGATAACATGTTTGGTATGATGAAGAGAAATCGCATCTTTAGAAATAAGAACTACGAAATACTACGTTTTGTTCCACAAATGAATATTAATCGGATTTAGATTAGATTTCTTAAATTTCTTTTAATATTTAAAATTTTCTACAAAAAGAAAACCACAAAACTACATAAAAAATGTGTTTCAGTAGCAGCAAACTGATACTGTTAATTCGTTGCTTATGAAACTAAACTGATTCTACATGTTTTAAATTTTGAATAAAGGCGGCGCTACACGATGCTACGAACACCTTCCAACGTTGGACGATTGATAGTTGGACGCATCATGTGGCTGATACCCGCACGACGAATGCCAATTGTCAAGCGTCCAACATTTGCGTTGTTCGGGTTGTTGTCGGTCTTTTGATCCGAGTCAAAAAATTTTAATTTGCACTCGATACATTTGCAAAAACTTGACGCACTGCCACACGACTCGTCCAAAGCATTTGATCAGATTTTGTTTATTTTAACATCATTTTTAGTGATTGGTGTTGTGACAGGTAGGTATTTTTTTGAATTTACATTTATATTATTAACATGGGATGGGTATTTAAGCAAGTACTTTTAAAATCATTAAAACACAACAGATCATAACGTCCATCTTTAAATAAAGTATTTCAACTCGACGAACATTTGAAACAAATGTATTAGTCCAGTCACTATGTACGAAAAATCGCCTTAAATTTGGAAATAATTCCGACTTAGGGTTTTTCTTTTGGAGGGTGTTGAGGGGGTCAAGAAAAGCTTAACTTGAAGTGTTCGACCAAACGATGAGTCCCAAAAGGACGAAACAGCTGTCGGGTGATTCTCAGTGTTTGTTTGCTATTGTACAACCTCTTGCGTACTTTACTTGCCAACTGTTATGTTGGCTATAATTATTGAAGAATCGACTATGTAACTGCTTTACATACCTGTCGGCAAAGTTGCTAACATTTACGTACGCGAACGCTTTCACGAGTCGACACTAGATGTCGAAAAACTTATCGTTTATATATGTATATATATATATATATATATTAGCAACTTTGCCGACAGGTATGTGAAAAAAGCAGTTACATAGTCGATTCTTCAATAATTATAGCCAACCATTTTTTTTTTTTTTTTTTTTTTTTTTTTTTTTTTTTTTTTAAAAGTTGGCAAGTATAAAAATTTCCGAATCGCCTGCAGTAAAGTGGGGGGGGGGGGGGATACGCAAGAGGTTGTACAATAGCAAACAAACACTGAGAATCACCTGACAGCTGTTTCTGTCCTTTTCGGGACTCATCGGAGTGAGAGAACTCGAGTGTAAGTTCACTATTGTACAAACGCGCGCTGTCGACTATATGCCCTACTGGAGGGATCACAATATTTAAACGATAAGTTTTCGACATCTAGTGTCGACTCGTGAAAGCGTTCACGTACGTAAATGTTAGCAACTTTGCCGACAGGTATGAATAAAGCAGTTACATAGTCGATTCTTCAATAATTATAGACTTTTGATTTCAAAAAAAATTGTTTATTTTGCGGTGAAGCAACGACTGAATCACCACAGAAAACGAAGGTCTTTAAGAGAATAAAAATTTCTGTCATAAAGAATAATTCCAGTAAAGAGTATATTCTTGAAAAACTTCGCGGTCGCAGTGATGAAGTTGCTTCTGCAATTATAAATCGTATCAATTTGGTACCTGATCTGGTCACCGTGGGAGCTCAATATCACAGAAAATGTTATGAAGTCCTGATTAAACCACGGACAGGTGGGAAAGCGGGAAGACCTCATGACAGCGCAATACAAGATTTTATGGAACAAATTTATTCATATCTCAAAGAGAATTCTAGCGAGTGTCAGTTTTCACTTGATACATTAATTGCACAAGTTACAGCAGATTGTATTCCCGACGTTAGAACCGTTAAAACGCACTTGCTTGAAAAGTACGGTGATGATATAATAATTGTTGACAGGCAAAGACGTGGAACTATGGTTTGTTTCAAAAATATTGGTTATGAACTACTTACCGACAACTGGTACAAAGAGAAAAAAATGGACCGTCGAGAAGAAAAGCTTTGAGTTTTGCGCGAAGCCGCAGCTATAATTCGTGATGACATTCGCTCCGTAATTTACGAAACAGACAATTACCCACCTCCCGACGAATTCGTTAAAGGGGCGAAGTCTGATATACCTGAAACGTTACAAGTGCTCTTGTCTGAAATCATAACAAAAGATAAACGCGGTTCATTTCAGCACTGGGATAGAAAGTGTATTTCTGATTGCGCATGCAATAATTACGGACTGTACGACCACACTCCTTTCTTTCCCCACTTCAGATTCGCGTTGGAGCATTTCTCTATAAAAAGTTCGGATCAAAAAATCTGATTAACATCTTATCAAACATGGGGTTTTCCGCATCGTACAAAGAAGTGTCTATTTTTGAAAATAGCTGCATTTATGGAAAAGAGCGTGACATTTTGGAGAATGCTTTCTCCCAGTTTGTGTTTGATAACGCTGATTTCAATACGAACACCTTAGATGGACGAGGCACTTTTCATGCAATGGGTGGTATTCAATGTATCACACCCTCGACCGCCATTGGAAGAGATTCAATCGTACCCCGTATCGTCGGATGTAAATCGGCCGCAGAAATTGCTGAACGAGGGACGATTTCAGTGCTGAACTACAAAAAACATGCATCAGCTGGACTAGAGACTATCCGAGTCGTTGATCTAGATGCTCTTTTCCAAGTTTCACGAGAAATTTTGCCTACTGTACTACAATTCATATGGCAGTACGCAAAATAGACATGTGCTGTTGATATTCCAGGCTGGAACGGTTTTATGGAGCAAGTCACCTCAGATTTGTCGTATGTAACGTCCAAAGTCTTGTGTCTTCCGTTTATCAATACACCACCTTCTGAATATGATACAATATTTACATCACTTCTGGAAGCACTGAAAAGATGCAAGAATTCACATCAAGTATCGTGCTTCGTTACCTTCGATCAACCGCTTTATTGGAAAGCCTGCGATATAATGGCGGCTGTTGATCCTGACTTTGATTTGCATAACGTCATCGTTAGGTTAGGAGGATTTTCACCTGCTAATGTCATTTCTGGGAGCAGTAGGTTTCATTATGTTAGGCAGCGGAATCGAGGAACTTTTTCAATTAATCTACGCAGAAAATTGCGTACAAAAATTCTCGCTGGACATGCGTACTCAAGAGCAGTTCGCGCTCATATTTTGACGCACTTGGCTTTAATCAAAATTATTCTTGACTTCGTCGATTTTACTGAGGTCGAACGCGATGCATTGGATGATGTAGCAACTGTTCTTCAGCGATCTTCTGTACTGACAGCCTGCGACAATGAAGTCCAAGAATCAATGAAAAAATTCTCCAATCAACTACAAACATTGAAGACCAGAAGCCCTACTGCGAGATTGTGGGTTCAGTATTACGAAATGATAACGTTAGTGAAGAACTTCATTGAAGCTGAGTGATCTGGAAAGTGGGATCTTCATTTAAATACTATTCAGAAAATGATACCTTGCTTCCACGCAAGCGGCCACTATCTATATGCGAAGTCCGCACATCTATACTTGCAGCAAATGAGAACTTTGCATGAAAAAATCAGTCGTGACGAATTTGAGAAATTCACAAAGGAAGGATATTTTACAATTCGTAGAACCAACAAATTCTGGTCAGGCATCATGTCGGATATGACCATAGAGCAGACTTTAATGCGCTCGATAAAGACAGATGGAGGATTAACTCGAGGCAGAGGCATGTCAGATTGCTCAGTCGCATCATGGACATTAGGTATGGTTAGCCTTGTAAGTCTATGTGAACAGATAGAAAATTTTTCTTCAGTTACATGCGCTACAACGGAACAGCACGTCGATATGCGTCCAACAAGAGTTGCAAGGGACAACGCAGATGTGGAAAAGTTGGATTTTTGGCTGGCAGCCCATAATCCATTTCCCGAAGGTGACAATTTAATGTCGATAGGAACAAGAATTATCGGAAATGAGCTTATTAATTGTCACCGTGCAGACGAAATTGGATCAGAAATGATGTACAATATCGTAGATAAAACATTCGACTCTGTCAGTTTTAAAACGAAGGATAAAGTTCAGCCATTGTCTACAATGAACAGCTCCATTACAGTCGAATCTACTAAAATTGCTATCGATCCGTTGCTGCTGTTTCAAAGAATGTGCATCACGAAGCATTCTGAAAGTGATATGGAACATTTCTTGGCATTCGCTGCGCCATTTCCGCTTCCTTTATTTTCCGTAGAAGGAACGAAGTCATTGCTGTACAGTGCATTTACACCACTGGAAATTGGAGTTCATCATGCACAAGTCATAGACGGCGGATATCTGTTGCATAAAGTTGTGTGGGGCAAAGTAATAACTTTCAAACAAATTTGTTCTAAGTATGTTACGTACGTACAGCACAATTTCGGCAAAAATGTTTGTAATGTGTTTTTGATGGCTACACGAGTGATTTGTTAATTGCTGGAACAAAGTCGTGCGAGAGAATAAGACGTCTCAGAAAATATCGATGTCCAGATTTTGCTTTTGAGGAGAATACGATTCCGACAATGGCTCAGGACAAATTTCTATCCATTGAGACTAACAAGAAGAACTTTGTAAACATGCTTCAGACTTTTTTTCAAAACAGTGGAATCGAAATCCTACAAGCTGTTGAGGATGCTGACATCCTCATCGTGAATACAGCAATTGAGAAGTCAAACGTATATGACTCTACTGAAATCGTTGGAGAGGATATTGATCTTCTTGTCTTACTCACTGGACTGGCTCCAAATACGACCAACATCTTTCTCCGAAAGCCTTGCAGAGGTAAAACGAAGGAAGCACTGTATGGGCCGCAAAGTTTTAAGTATTCAGAGAATGTACGCGACAACATCCTTTTCCTCCACGCATTCAGCGGGTGCGACACGACGTCTTCTCTGTTCAATGTTGGAAAAGCAAAATTTATAACAGCAATAAAAAATCGTCCAGAATTGCAGTCAGCAGTGGCAATGTTCAAATTTAAAAATGTAGAAACTGAAATGCTCATTGCAGCGGGAGAAATCTTTTAATATCTTTATACGGCGGAGATAAAGAAGAAAAATGTTTGAATTCTCTTCGATTCAAACTATTCGTCAAATCAGCGTCCAAAAGTAAATTCAATTTGTCTGGGCTTCCACCAACTAAAAGCTCGGCACGTCAACATATCTTCCGCACGTACCATCAAGTACAAACGTGGCTGGGGAATTACAAAGACCCAGAAGAATGGGGCTGGCGTCAATCCCATGCAGGCTTACAACCGATTCAGACGACGGCCCCACCTGCGCCTCCCCAGTTGCTTCAGTTAATTTCCTGCAAATCCAAAGGAAACTGCAGCGGTGCGTGCGGATGCCGAAAAGCAGGCATTAAATGCTCGGTTATATGTTATCACTGCTCTGGACAATCATGTACGAACTGCGTAACATCATCTGAAATTTTGACAAGTGAATTGGAAGAAAACATGGACGACAATCAAGACTTAGACAAAAATATCAACGCCGAAAACGAAGAATACGCGTGCGATGAACACGACGAAGAGGATGAGCACGATGAAGACGCAGATTATCATCCGCAAGCGAAGCGTGTTAGACAGGAATTGTGATATACTAAAGAAATAAAAACGATATTCCCTCTTCGTAGCACAAGTTTAGTTCGATACTCGATTGCACGCTTTCACGTTCTTCACTTAAATAATAAGTGTAATTTTTGTTATGCAATACACAATGCTAAAAACTAAACGCGTTTGATTTGGTTACACAAGCAGGACGATATTAAAAGTATTTACAATTATTATTATTATTATATTATTATTATTTTTTGTCCTCTACAACTTTGATTTGAAGCATTTTTTTAGTTTGTAGCGATAATAATTAGTAAAAATCAAAAAAATAGAAATAATTTTTCCTTTTTTTCCATTATCGTTCGATATCTCGAAATAAATCGATTGTACGCAAAACAGTCATAGAAAATAATTTGTACAGCGCAAAAAAACCTTTAAAATAAGAACTTATTCGACCTTGTAACATTAATAATAACCGAGTTATCGCAATTTTTTGAAAAAACACGTTTTTGGCCGCCATTAATTTTCCACCACACGAATTTGGTCGAAAACTTCAAGTTAAGCTTTTCTTGACCCCCTCAACACTCTCCAAAAGAAAAACCCTAGGTCGGAATTATTGCAAATATAAATGTACTTAGTGACTGGACTATATTAGGTCATAAGTTTGTTCGATCGTGTACTTGCAATGTATTTCGTTCAATATTGAAGGCAAATGTTGGAGACCAACATTTGAGTCCAACGTTCAGCACGTCGTGTAGCGCCGGCTTAAACATTCTGCAGGATGTTCTAAATAACATTGAAATTTATAAAGTAGGGTATTAATTTCAAAATTTGTCGCATTATGACACTTCAAACACATAATTCACATTTGAATTGGTAGGATGTGCAACAGTTATCTTTGTATAAGTGATCTGGGAAAATGTTGTGTAGACAGGAGATGTCAAAAATAATTAGTCAGAAATTAGACCTGTAATTAATGTAAAAAGAAAATAACGACTAGTTGTGTAATCATAGAGAAACCCCTACTTTTAAAGTCAGTTTTTTCATTTCACTCGCACTCTAAATGAAAACTTTTACTTGTCTTTTTTGAGTGATAGAAAACCAACCTTAGTTAGTGGGAGTTGCTATAGTTAGGTCTCGTCTTTTCACCTCCAGTTAATTTTATCTATCGGAAACGCGACTTTCTAAAATTTTGATTGGCTCAATACTGTGTTAACTGGAGGTAAAAGATCAGATCTTATTATTATACTTTGTATAAATTATAAGTTATTAAAATTGAGCCAATGAACAAATGAAGTAAATAAACAGGAAAAATGGAATTAAAGTACGTATATTTTATTCATGGCAAAAGAGTTGGGAAGCGTTTCTAAAATGCTGGCCCGTTGAATAGCTAAGGATAATCATTTCTTTAGCCCACAGTTTTCAAACCAAAAGCTTTGAAAATATGTGAGTATGATTCTATCTGCGTATATTTATCATTTTTTCGTTTGCATGCCATTTCTGCAGTTGCACCCGCTTCAAGACTGGTGTTAGGTAGATAGGACTCTAGTCTGATGGTCTTTTGATTATGGCACAAGTGTGACACAAACTGCTAGTTTTCAATCGTGCCCGCAAAGGCCAACTGATTTTAGCGATGACGAAATATGAATGAAAGCTAGGGCACGCTGGAATAGCGGATTAAGTTCACTGTGAATGTGGATCCTTCCTGTGCTCTGTGGATAAGACAGTCTAATGTGTCTGTTTTCATTGATCATAGGGTTACAATGACATTTATGCGGCTCTTATACGCTAGAATCTCAAAGGAGAGCTTTGCAGATTCTAAATGACTAATCTTTCATGAATGTTCCAACGGAGTCAGAGGGAATTGTTTGCAATCATGCACCTAATCCCTTTATTTCAAAACCAGGAATCTTGTAGCTTGTTTTTTGTTTCATGGTGTCAATTTCGTCCTAATAATTCGGAAGGTCACAGTTCTTTTGAATTTGTGGTACGGGTGGAGTGGAGTCGCCGTTTATGATAGTCTAGCAGGTTAATGCTTCATCAAGCATGGATATTGAGTGTTTCAGAGACTAGATGTCCGCATCCTTGTGGAGAAGCCAAAAATGCTAGAAGGACTAAATCAGAGACTCACCTTATACCAAGGCCTCCAGAAGTCACTGGAAAAGAACAAATTATTCATTTTTGGTTATCGAGCTTGTCGTTGCCAGTTGCTGGGATTTTCTAAAAAGAGCTGGTACGGAGAATATAAGATAATTTAGGGATAAAAAAGCAATATCTCAAAAGAAAGTAGTCAATGTTATCGTCTAACTCTTTAAATCTCCTGCTAAGTAGATGCAGTTTAACAATTTTCTTCTGAATAACTAAATCGAATGATTTATCGAAGATAGGCGATCCTAGTAATTCCACATCAATTTATGACAGAGCAAATATGTCTGGAAAAATATGTTGAATTTGGCTTACATTTAAGGATTTACATTGCAACATATTAAAAAGAGCTCGCACTATGACGGATTAATCTCCAATCCGATGGTTTAAGAGTCTTTAATGATTGTTTGAAAATTTTCCAGAATAACCTCTGGAGTTCTGCTAAGGAAGCATTGTTTATGTGACACATATTAAGCTCCGTTGTTAGTGATCGGACTAGGAGATGGTTGGTAGGGAAAACGCCATCGGGCCGCATGGATCGCCTTCAAATGCGTTCAATAGACAATAGACTGTCAGAAAATACTTCGCATCATGATTGTTTTTCTATTTTTTTAGACAGGCGGGACAGAGCAATGATTTCTTTTACTTTTTTAGTTGCTGCACTTTAGTTGCTGAATTGAATAGTTTCACGCACAGGATAACAACCTTGTATTTTTTCGCCATTGTTGTGATTGGCGCTTGGACTGGTCCATTATATGTCGTCATGCAACGGCTGTGTTGTTATATTTTATGTTCTTATTTGCCTAATATGTTTACACCCTTAGTCAATATTATTACATATAAACACTAAGGTGGATAGGGGTGGCATGTTTAAGTTTTAGTGGTTTTCCTAAACCCTAAAGCAAACTCTTTACCAAGTCAAACCAATTCACAATTGTACACGGTTTCGTGACCACACTATACAGGTTTATACTGATCTCCTGGAGCACCATACATAACATTTATATCACAATACAATTATTAAAATACAATACAATACAAAAATAATAATGCACCATACGAATAAATAAATAAAAATAGTACCTAAAACCAGTCATTACAGGTAGAGCATTGAATCATCATGTTTCCGTCGTAAGGTTTTCAATAGAGGCAATAAATGTAGGTTAATTTAGAGGATAGTGTCGTAAGCGACATTTTAAGCCACTTGATACATACATAATCCTTGGAACAAGTTTACCTAAGATCTCAACGTCACGTGACGGGTTCTTCTTTTTGCAATTTCTTTCTTAGTGCATTTTGGTGCTCAACAACGTGATACAGGTTTTTTTATTACAAAGTTTGAAATCACAAAATAAAAATATCTGGATCAGTGATCAAGTAATGAAATTTCGGAAAAAAGTCCACTATCTTTTATTTGGTGAAATTATTAGAGGTTGTAGATAATCTCTCCTAACTATAGTATGGTAAAAATTTAGCAAAGGTGAAGTAGTAAATTCTCAGTCAATGCCCAATCCAAAATGTTGGAAGTAAAGAGGCTTGTACAGTTTTAGTGCTATTTTCGATAGTGCTATATGGGTAGTTGCTCAATGTTTTGGGAGCTAGAACAACTTAAATTAACTGTTGGCATTTTTCTTAGTTTATACTAATCATACGTGTCAATGCTTTTACACGAGATGTCGTAAGACACACATTTTGCTTAACATAAATTAACTTAAAATATTATTTGTGCGAGAAGTGTACTAGAATTGGTTACTGTAAGTATACCTTGTAAATTTTAACCGTAGAATAAGGTCTCGATTCTTTAACTATCATAAACCTGGCTTACTTATCTCTTTTAAAGCTTATGTTAATTTCTTATTATTGTGAAAAATTGCAAATCCGGAAAGGAACCTTTTAGAATTGTCTGCAGACTGCATTAAAAAGAGTGTCTTAAAGTACTATAAAATGGATGTTTAATTTATTATCTCAAATGTCTAACGCACTAGAAATTAAATCAAAAATGTCAAACTGGTGATGAAACAATGAACACATTCCCCAGAAGTAAAACTTTTGTGGATTAATTAGAAGAATGTTTACTAAATTTGGATTTTGATGATTCAATAGAGTTCAAATAGTGAATACGAACGGATTTTTCAACGGCAGACACAAATCAAAAAAATTCCGAAATAAACATTCCTTTATCAATTACTATTGATTGAAGTAAGCACAGAGTACAGGAATCGTTCCGGATCAAGGATGAGACGACAAGAAAAAAATATTGTATTGAACTATAAGGTCTAAAGCAGTAAAATATCTGATTGAGGAACTTTGCCGAAAGAGACAACTCACCTTCTGAGTGTGATTTCACACTACTACTATCTTCAGCAGCGAACTGAACTCTTCGAATCATTTGAATATATGTTTCGTATATATTCTAAACAAAATTCCAAAAATAAAAGACACAGATAAATATTTCTAAATATCACTATTCAATGCTTACAAAACAATGTTTTAAAAGAATTAGATGCAATGTTATATCCCTACATAATTGAACATTGAGTACGGTGACACTATTTAGAAGCTGAAGACACTTCGGAGACGGAGATTCGTCACTAAATCTTATCTTAATTTAATGACATTACACAGACTATCAGCAGTCTTTCGGGCGGGAAGATACAACACCAGATACATGGAAATTATGACAGAAGGGATGCCCAAGTATTTAAAGGAAGACAGGAAGTTGAAAGAAAAAGATGATAGCAAGATTTAGATGTGGGAACGAAGAGTGGGAAAACAAATACTGGTGGGAGGACAGTAGAAAAATGTGTAGGCTATGTGGGGAGGAGTGGGAAAATGTGGAACACATGAGCTTGAGGTGCTCTGAATTGAGAGAAGAGATGAGAAAAAGAAGGGTGATATTGTCAGAGAAAGGAGAAGGAACGAAGTGGATGGAGCAGATACTGCAAAGAAGAAGGAAGGTGAAAGGAGAGTGAAAAAGGAAGGAAAAAAAGTTTTATTTTTATTTTTTGTTTTTATTATGTAAACAGGGGTTAAAGTATAAATACGAATCATTTGTAATATAAAAAAACAAATAAATACATAATACAATACTTTCGGTTTCGAAAGCTTCAGGTCCGGAGAAATTTCTTCAGGACAGAATTTTTTTGTTTAATTGTAATCTACTAACTCATTTCACAAAGGTTTTGAAAAGGAAAGAAAATGTTTCTTATGTAGATTGTTAACATAAATAACACATTTTGATATTATAAGAATAAGATAATAAAGTTATAAAACACAACACGAAAATTGTTTAAGCCAGTTGTTCTTAGGCTTTTTAAATCAATACATAATTTTGAGAAATACGGGTGTTTCTAAATTGATGCGAAATAATCAACAGGGTAATTTTTCAGCAAAAATTAAGGAGGAACTTTCATATAAAGTTTTGTTCAAAACCACTTTCCTCCAAGTTACAGCCCCTTAAATTTAGGGGGAAAAACAGTTTTTATTTAATATGTCCACTATGGAAGAAGTTAGAAGAATGAAATTTGGCAGGTAATTGATGCTAATAAAGTGACAATTTTTGGCGGTTTTTGTAACCCTGCAAAGTTTATACAAGGGGGTGAAAAAATTAACCCTTATAATATTTTGCCTCAGAACTTTTAATGCGTCTACATTTTCCTACTTAGAAATTTTATTTAAAAAGACGGATTCAAACTGCAACTTTTTCGTGTTTTTGCTATTTCTCGTAAAGTTCTTATAGTTTGATCACAAAAAAAAATAAAACATTACTCATTCCTTTTTGGCATACATTCAGAGGGGTTATCGTTTGTTTAAAAAAATGAAGTAGGCCGGTGTCAAATGATGTCATAATGACAAATATTTGTCTAGGTTTATTGTCCTAGTTTTCTTCGTGACATTTTTAAACTTTCGAGAACTGAAATCAATTACATAAATAAAATGGCAAACTATACAAACGCAGAAATGGCAGATATGCATTTCGTATATGGCCGTGCTAATGGAAATGGATTAAGAGCTCAGAGGCTTTACGCTGAATTATATCCACAACGAACATTACCCCATCATAGTTTATTCGCGCGTATTCATCAACGTCTTCGAGAAGAAGGAAACTTTTCAAGAAGTATTGTCGATTGCGGACGTCCTCGAGAGGCAAGAACTGTAGCACTAGAAGAGACTGTTCTTAATTTAATAGAAGAATCGCCCGAAACAAGTATGAGAAAAATTTCCCAACAGTTAAATGTGAGTAATTCCACAATATTTAAAATTTTGAAAGAACAAATGTTATATCCCTACCATATCCAACGAGTTCAAGCGCTCTTACCTAGAGATTTTCTACCTCGTTTAATTTTTGTCAATGGATGCTTCAAATGATCATACAAGTTCCGCAATTCCTATGTCGTATTTTGTTTACTGATGAGGCAAACTTTTCCGAGAATCTATCCGAAATTTCCATAATAATCACATATGGGCCGAAGAAAACCCACACGAAATTGTTGAATCTAATTTTCAACACCAACTTTCATTAAATGTGTGGCTTGGTGTCATTGATGATTATTTAATTGGACCATATTTTCTACCAATAAGATTAAATGGAAACGAATACAGCCATTTTCTCGAAGAAGTGTTGCCTACTCTTCTTGAAGATGTTCCTCTACAAATTAGGCAAGAACTATGGTTCATGCATGATGGCACTCCTGTCCATTTTAGTGTTATGGCTCGCCGGTTTTTAGACGAAGTGTATGCAAATCTTTGGATAGGGCGAGGAGGCCCTCAGAACTGACCTGCCCGATCTCCAGAATTGAATACGTTGGATTTTTGCATTTGGGGTTTTCTTAAAACGTTAGTTTATTCAACTCCCGTTGAAAATATCAATGATTTAAGAGATCGTGTCATAACATCATGTGAGACTATTAGAAATACCCCCGGATTATTTCAAAGAATATAATTATTATTCAATTTATTATTCTGATATTTCCTAATTTACAACATTTTTTGACTAAATAAAAATGCCATTATTTAGTTCTGCATACTGTTTTAAGTACTTACGAAACTCTCCAAGAAACCAGGACAATAAAACTGTTTATCATTATGACATCATTTGACATCGGTCTACTTCATTTTTAAACAAACGATAACCCCTCTGAATGTATGTGAAAAAAGGAATGAGTAATATTTTATTTTTGTGATCAAACTAAGAATTTTACAAGAAATAGCAGACTGAAAAAGTTGCAGTTTGAATCCGTCTTTTAAATAAAATTTTTAAGTAGGAAAATGTAGACGCATTAAAAAGTTTTGAGGCAAAATATTATAAAGGTTAATTTTTTCACCCCCTTGTATAAAATTTTGCAGGGTTACAGAAACCGCCAAAAAATTTCACTTTATTAGCATCAATTATCTGCCAAATTTCATTCTTTTAACTTCTTCCATAGTGGACATATTAAAAAAAAACTGTTTTTCCCCCTAACTGTAAGGGGCTGTAACTTGGAGGAAAAGTGGTTTTCAACAAAACTTTATATGAAAGTCCCCCCCTTAATTTTTGCTGAAAAATTACCCTGTTGAATATTTTGCATCAATTTAGAAACACCCTGTATATTGGTATTGTGATCCATTTTTGATTCTTATATTATTAATAAATGTACTTTTTTATTTAAGACAAGTTTAAAGAATAATTGATAGTAAATTTAAGAAAAAAACTGTAGGTGGACCGACATCAACTGTGAATTCTTCGGTTACATTTTTAACGAAAATGTTGTGCTTTATCACACTTCAAGCCTTTATTGAATACTTCCCATATCATTTTTTAAAAATATATATTTACTAATGTTCTTAAAAAGCTAACATTTGCAGTTCTTGGTTTTTAATTTAAAACCGAAAGCACACAAAGATTCAGTATATTTTTGAAATTTTATTGAAAGTATGTCGAAATTAAATGACATTCCAAACTATTTATTACATTTGAAAATATGATTAATTTTATTATAATTAAAAAAATATTCCAAAAAAACTGTATACTAATTTAAAATTTAAAGTTTTTATACACTAACGCACATAATTTTTTTTTTTTGAAAATCAAAACTTTAAAGAAGAAAAAATTGCACAAAAAACTATATTCGAAAACGTGTTTTTCGTATTTTTTGCAATACCTATACAAAAGTTTGGACACCATCATGTAAAACACTGTTTATGGGAAAATTATTTGTTATCATAAAGTCTTTGTTTAATCGATTTTAAATTTTTAATGAAACAGACTTCAAATACATTTGAATGACTATTAAAAATTGTTCAATGCTTATACAACAATGTTTTCCAATACCCAGATGCAATGCTATATCCCTACATAATTATTTAACAGTAGTCATTCATATTCAGGTGTTGTGCTTAGAATAAAATCAGTAAAGTGCACACAATTAAGCACAACTAACAGTCTACTAGGTATTTAATGATAATTTTTTAATATCTGTTTTTTTAAAATCTATTTAACTACATTAAAAAAATAAGAAATAAACCACAATTTCTTTTTGGTTATTGAGCCAATTATAGATTTTTTCAAATTTTTGATTGTGGCTATATTTATACCCGCATTGTAACAATACTTGCAGGTGTCGGCGATTAGCATGAACTTCTAGTTGAAGTGCTGTAGAAAGAATGTCAATACACACAAATTTTAAACGTCTCTACCTCTTCCTAAAAAACAGCATCCCCAGGGCTGAAAATTGAATTGCATGACGATGATCAAAATGTTACGGGGAGTGTCATAGGCTCTCCCCCTGATCTGTCTGAGTGGAACTACAAGCAAAAGTAGGCCTACATGGGCCTGCGTAACCCGGGCAACGCCGGTTATCAATTCTAGTAATTAATATACAGTCAAATTCTAAGTTATTCATAAAACATTAGCAGAAAAACTCCAAATTTTAAAATTTTGTTTTCAATATTTTACGACATAAAATTACAACAAACATTTGAACGACCTTATAATAGCATTAAAAATCATTTTAAAACGAATTTGTCAGATTAATGATGATAAAAATTTACATTACATTAAATTTAAATTAGTCTTGCTTCAACAGTGTGGCTTGTAACTTTTCTCAACTCTAGATGTTTAAAAATTTTAATAAATACATTGATATTATGTTTGACTGCTAACAATTTCTTGATTAAGAAAGACATTTATTTGAGAATGTGATAATTAAATGGTCACGTTGCAATTTCTTTCACAATTAGATGTTCAGAAAAATATCTTAGTGTTTACTATCAGTTGGCACAAGAGTGTAAAATGTTTCTCTAAGTTTCTGGGATCCAGTAATTTTATTGTTTAAAAGCTCATGAAGTCATGCTCACGAGCAATTTAAGAAACCGTTTAACAGGTAGTTTAGGTTCGCGTTAAATACTTAACGAAAAAACAAAATTAGAATCGTTTGAAGTCTATAATTTAATCGGATAATTAATGAACAAATTTTAAAGAGCAAGGTGGATTAAAAAGTCTTTTGTATAAACATTGTCTAAATGATGCATGATAAGTATTATACTTAATTGTCATAAATACAGTGCGTGACTACCAGTTTTTCCAGCTTATTTAGTTCTCACTCAATATATCTTAAAGATTAAACAGTTTTAATTATGATATTCTATAGTGGCAGGCTTTTGTACTTTTAAGAATAAAAAGGTAAAGTGCTAAAGGATTTATATTTCGTTAAAGGCTATGAAGTGCACCTATTAATTAATAGTTAACTAAAATACTACCGGTTTCGACACCAAGATATCATCAAGTCAACACAATAATTCAAAACAACTAACTTTTGTTTTACACTAAATGAAACATTTTAAATATAACTTGTGCAGTATGCAACGACAGAATGTGTAAGAACTTTTAGTAAAGTGTCATTGTTAATGAATATATTTTTAAATTGACTAGATTATTCGACCACAATCGAAACATTTCTTTGTATAAAAATACTTAACCAAATTCTTTTTTTTAATTTCTACTACAAAGAAGTTAAAACCACATATCCTTGAAATCCGATTCATCAGTTTACTGATGATTAATTTTATAAATATGTCATATTTCGGACGTTCCTATCTTACTTCTTTATGTTCTATCCGAATTTGTTGTTTCAATTAACACTAAAAAGTTGATTTTTTTAATACATATGTATTCTTTAAGAATTAGGATGTTTTTCATCAGACGTCAGTGTCAGTGTACTGGTGCGTGTGGTTTTTATCATTAATTTTGAATTGGATTATCCAAGTAGAACTTATAACCCTAGTAGAAAAAAGATGGAGTACATGTGAGTGCATATGGAAGTTGCTGTACTAAAGGATTCAGTACAAAGTACCAGAAAATGCACTGAAACCAAAAGTGGCATGGAAAAATTCTTTTGGGTGTTAATAATAAGAAGCTACAATTTTAACAACCATTTTACTGGACTGCAATTGAGCAACACAAATAACAATGAAATTGATGATAGTGATGAACTCGAGAAATTTGATCAGAATTTTTTTTTTCAGTCTCATAGGTCTATGCAAAAAGTTAACATCATTTCTGCACATCTTCTTGAATTTACCATTTACATTTTGATTCCCATTATATAAATCAAAAGATCTAATCAAAACAATTAAATTACACATACTGAGACAAAAGCAATCCTGAACCAAAACTATGAATATGATTATGTTTATATATAGTGTGACCCAAATTAAGTACGATTGTTAATAATAGAGATACAATTTTGTTTAAATGTGCAGTGCTGATTCAGATTTTACTAAAAAAATCGACAATTCCCAGCAGTTGGGAAGATATTGAGAAAAACTCGACACACTCTGTTTTCGAAAAAATACAGTAACACTGTTGTAAAATTTTTGAAACAAAAGTTTTTGGTTTTATTAACTGAAAATCATAATAATCTTTACAAAAGAATAACTTTCATGGTTTTCGAAATAGGGCTAGTAACTTTTTTTTAAATATGCTGCTTCTTATATTTTATAATTTAAAAAAATTATTTTCTTTCTGCTTTTAATGATGTCTAATAATCTATTATTATTATTATTATTAGAAATGGGGTGTCCCACTCTAGTTGGAAACATAGATCTTATGTTTTTGACAAATTCGATCAGATCACTAGTCGAGAGTTTCAGTAGAATTCTCCAAAATGAAGATGAGTTCTAGGTGTTTGTATTTATTTAGGCACAGGGCCGGGCACGTTATGATGATGTGGTCTATGCTCTCCACCTCTTCAACACAGTACCTGCATGTATCATAATACACCAGTCCAATCATTTTTAAGTGATACCTGCAAGGTTAGTATATCACAGAGTAGTTTTAACTCTTTTCTGCGTAAGTTTAACATTTCCTTCCCCCTCTTTTGATTAGGACTAAGAAACTTCTTAGAATGTTTAAGACCCGGCAAATTACTCCAGGTTCTGTTGACTTGTTTGTTGGCCCATTTGATGATACCCCCAGATGATCCCTCTGGCTAAAGCCGTACATAAGAGATGGCCCTATAAAAGGTTTTGCTGCCACTAGCTTTGCTTGCTTCCTCGTTGCCTCCTATTTCCTCATGTCTTATCACCAAGACAAGTTTAACTTTTTTCTTGTCCTCCAGTTGATTTAGGGCCGGATGGCACTCGTGTAGCATGTGTGATCTCAAGCTGTTACTTTGTAGTGCTTTTAATGCTACTTGACTGTCCGTCATAATGCATATATGCTGTTTGCATCAATTTTTGGTGAGGGAATGTTCTGCCATCATGTGTATGGCGTGTACTTCTACTTGAAAAATGGTGTCGTCAGCACCGAGGGACTTGTGTCTTTTAAATCTCGGTCTCACCACTCCTGCCCCCACACAATTCCCAATTTTGGATCCGTGTGTGAACCATTTTTGGGAAGATTTCGGCACGTCGCCCATGCTTGTAGTCCAGTCTTTCCCAGTGGGGAACCGATCATTGTATTTATGATCAAAGATCATTTTACGGTTCGTCTGGTCACTTACTGCAGCCATATCTAATAAAGAAGTGGCTCTAAGAATTACTAGATGACCTTTGACGTTTGTTTTAAAATGGTATACTTTATGTACTTTGAGGGTCTGTTTTATAACTTCCTCCTTAGTTGCCACTGGTAGGTGTGGATTGCATGGCACCTATGGTGAGCAGACATGCAAGCATTTGCACCTTTGCCAACTTGACTTGCGCGGTACTTTGGTCTACTCTTCTCCATCAAACTGCGGACGCATAGAGGACTCTAGGTGTGACGACCTGCTTGTAGATCCAGTTAGTTGTTATGGGGTTTAAACCCCACGTTTTGCCAATTAATTGGCGGCATGACCATAAAGTTTCATTTAATAAAAGCTACATTGTGGTTTTATTCGGGTTTATGTTCATGCTACCTTTTAGACACCAATTGCGTGTTAGGTTAATGGCATTTTGCATTTCCTCCTCAATAATGGAGTTATGCTTGCTCCTCACCGTTATGGTAATGTCATCAGCATTACCCCTCTCTACTGAGGTCGTTGAGTAGTTCATCCACTACCAGCGACCACAGTAATGTGGATATGACTCCTCCTTGTGTGTAACCTCTTGTAGTGCCAACCACATGGTTAGTGCTACCATTGTTGGTGGATACCTCTCTACTCATTAACATGTTGTTTATCCATTGAATGATAAAGTCGTGAATCCCGGCGGCGTTGTCAAAAGCGTACTTCTTTGACTCATGTGCTCCCTTTATGGTTTTTACAAACTCAGTTTCTCCATTGTTTTAAGCATAAACGACGAGAGACTCATTGAGCGGTATGACCTTGGATCAGCTAAGGGTTTTACACCCGCTTTGTGTAGAAATATGACCTTTACTTTCCTCCATAGTTGAGGAACATGACCATATAACAAACTAGATCTAAATATTTTGATCAGTGTTGCTAGTAGGATGCCCCGCCCTTGTTGAATGAGTGCCGGGGACAGACCCACTTAATCAGATCAGGCGATGTCCAATAATTTCAGGTAATAAATTACTGCATATTTGAAAACTATTGTGTTACACTAAGTAGGTGGTGAAAACAAATTTCGTGCTTTTAAACTAAATACAGTTTGAGCTGTCAATTTTGAGTTATTAATTATGCATGCATGTAAATGTGTAATGTATTTATATAGATTTAACTCAACATGTTGTTTATTTAGTGAGAAACTGGCAATTTATAGTTACAACTCAGTTAAAACTTTTACTTAGTTTGAAGAGCTTTGGTAAAACTGCTCCAGAAACATTTTTTGAATGGACGGTTCTTTGAAAGCCTAGTTACTCGAATAATAATGTTTCCAAAAACTAATTTATTAAATTTATACAAATATATAGATTGAGCCTCAAGGTTTTTTTCTTTCTATTGAAACTTTCTGGTTGTTTTTGTGGATCTCGATGGATTCAACTGAATTGTTGTGATAACTGTTAACCGTGTCCCAGACAGCAGTTTGCTTGATGTTCTTTGAGCCTTGTTTCCATCGATCTCTTGGTAGTTCCTATGTTAATCCTGCTACAAAAACTAGGAATACAGTAAACTATCATCAATTTTGTTTCTTTGAAATAGGCAACAAATTATATTTTACACTCAGTAAATTTTTCATTTTTGTCTGAATTCAATGATATATCACACTTATGATTTATGGTTAGGTTTACTCTAAATCTGATTCTCCGTTTTCAATATAACCTGGTAAAATACTGCCTTTATAAGTATCACATTGCAAAATATGATTGTAAACAATTGCACTTTCAATTTGACAGTCCAACCGGAGCCAGTTTAGTTTGGTTGAAACCGTACTCCAGCGAGATACGAAATTAACAACTATAACCCAAGCGCTAAGGATTAAACAACAAAGTTGGTACTTTGATTCCCATCAAAAGTATACATGCCAATTCCTTTAATTTTTACCAGTGCTAGGAGGTTTCGTCAAGTAATTATGTTAAACTTATCTAGACCCAACCTTCAATTCCAAAATCAAGTTGGTTTAGGAATATTTTTCTTTTCTTTAAAGCCACATCTTGCACCATAACTTTCGAACGAGTACTAACAAAAACTCCTTAGAAGCCAAAGCCCAACCAGTTTTTTCGAAGAGAATTTTCGGAACGTTTGTAGGGTTATTTTATATGCTGATATAAGAATATTCGCCCACAATTGGTTTTTGGTGTTCAAAATAACACAGTGAGGCAGGCCAAAAAGGGATAGAGAAAGAAAAATTGAAATATTTTCTGGCCCCGAACATATTAGTAAAGGGAATTTGTTGGTTTAGCGCATTTAAGTACAAGTGGCAGAACTTCACACCTAGAGTTTGTGCAGGGCAAGGAAACCACCATTTTGGTAAACGATAAATGTAAAACTCCAATGATATACAATCAAATATGAGAGAATTGGTCTATACGAGCCGACGCTATGGGTGCGTTTGGAAATGCTCTATGAGCGTCTGAATCTGACAACATTAATTTCTGTTGTTTATCTTCGAAGTGCGCATACGTTAATAAACACTTTGGATGTAATTAACTAAAAATGCACAAATACTTTCTTTGCATGTTATATTTATGAAGAAAGAAAATGATAAGTAAAAGAAATTATTGAAGAAAACCTCCAAAAGTGTTTTTTTAAATTGTAACCTATAAAATTGTCTTAAACAAGCATAATCAGCTGTACGCAATTTTACAACCTTTTTGATAAATACGTCATTAGTTTTAATGACGTGCAAGCGAAGTAAGATTGCCATGACTATAATATATTTCTGGTATACAATTTCTTTGTGATAGAATTTTTTTTTTATTTAACCTTTTTGTTGCTGCCATTGCTGCTCTTGCTGTCACTGCTTCCGTCGCTGTATTCGTTTTTTAAGTTTTTCAACCATCAACAAACGTCTCCCAGAATGGCATCTAATTTCTTTCCTCTGTATCTTATTTCCATGGGCAAGACAACTTGAACAAAGTGTTCACCATGTTCCTCTGATTCCGATGGTAATTGTCTCTCAAAATAGGCGAGCTGTAGTAGGAGAAATAAATTTTGAGGTATATTGATACCCATATTCTGTCAAAAGGATCTAGCCTGTCTGAATGAAACGGTAATGCTTCGCGAGGTATTTGCCCAACAATTTTGGCGCCCAGGACACATTTTGATATATCTTACGCTAAAATACTCTTTGTATGCTTTTTCGACAATGGCGTTTATACTGACTCTGCTTTCTTTCAACGTAAATCATGAAAAACAATGCAGTTTTTCCAAAGAATCACCCATTTTTAAAATTCTCAAAGACAGTTGAGCACATAGGCGAGAGATAACACAGATAGCTCGACCCAGTGTATAGTTATTACAGACGACATTGAACACTCCCAGTCTCGTTAAAAAAAATCATATTTGTTGCACATAAAATGATCATTTTTGGGTACTTTAATTATGCAACTTTTACCACCTGAAACAAATTTGAATGCGCTCACCTAGCTAAATCTCTTTACGAATGGGTTCTGGGGAACATTTTTCACTTATCTTCAATAATTTATGTACATGGCAGATTTTGTTCCTTTTCTAAATCAGTTTTGAATGTATGGGAGAGTGGGAGGAGACATATTTCTGCAAGCGGACGAAAATTTCTAATTACGTATTTTGGGTGTAAAAAGAAAATCAATAATGAAAAGTAGAAGATTCTATTAATTTAGTATCGCCAGATAAGGTAGTAGTTTTAATCAATTCGTTTCTTTATTGAATTTGCCAAATAAATTTTGTAATATTGGAATATAAATACTCTACTAGAAGATGACTTTTTCTAATCTTTTGGGGGGACGGTTTTCTATAGAACCTTAATTAATAAATAAACTATTTAAAAAGTTAACCAGATAAGGTAGTGGTTTTAATTACTTCGTTTCTTTATTGAATTTGCCAAATAAATTTTTTAATAATTATTGGAATAATATAAATATCAAACACTCTGTCTATTAGAAGATCTTTTTTCTAATTTTTTGGGGGTACGGTTTTCTATAGAACCTTTAATTAATAAATAAATGATTTAAAAGTTGGTTTCATGTTTTAATATGTATTTACATCGAAATAAAAAAATAAAAATCCTGATTAGGCATTTTCTATTGTAAAACAAGTTAAGCATATAGTATGTAATTGTTAACGTTGCTGATTTTCTGCATTTAGACAAAAATATAAATATTTCTGTTGATTCGGTTCTTGCAGCTGGGTTTACGTAATGATCATTTTATCAACTTTTCCTAAATACATACATTTATTGTAAAATGTTGACATCAGGTAATATAATATGCTTCTATAAATTCCGTTATTATACAAGAAGTAATATTTCTCCTTAAGGGGAAAACAATGCGTGTTTCTAAGGAAAGATAAAGTATCATGTTACTTTCATAATAAAGTCTTTATCTATGTATTCTCTGTATCTATTTACTGATTCTGTATTGTAATACAAATAAATCAAAGGGCACAATTTTACGCTCTGTAATAGTTAAATTCATTGAAAATCATAATTATTGGATGGGAGCTTGGTTACTCATGAAAATGTTTACGTCAATAATTACCGCAAGTAATAAAAGTTCCTGTCAATTTAGTTGCAAAATATTAACATATTTATGCAATCCATTCCTTTAGACCAAATTATGAGGACGTGGGTTAAACGATTCGGTTCATTATTTTTTATACGAAAGTAGATTCTTAAAGACCGGGTTTCCCAAAGTTTCATCGAACACATTTGGTTTTAGTAGAATTTTTACAAGTAAAAATTTGTGATTTTTTGGCAATTTTTTTTATGCTAACATAATGTTCATAAGTAATTTCTGGTATTATTAAAAACGTCTATGTACGTATGTACTCAGTTTCATTAAAGCCGGAGAATTTTTTTTAGGTATCGTGTTTACATATGGAACATTAGTTGCGTTTAAAAGACCTTCTACTTTGAATGAGTGAAGAAAAACTCATTACAACGTTACGGAACGTTGCTTCAATCACATAATGTATCATATTTTATTAGTTTGCTATTGATAGCTTAGCTTGTTATAGTTGTAATATACAACCCCTTTTTGTCCTTTTACTCCACTTCTCTTATGGAGAATCCAAAATGTTTAAGATATTCTATTACACTTGGTACCTTTATACAAATATATTTTAAAACAGAATAACATATACTTATGTGAAGTATATGCAAGTGATACGTGAAATATTTTTTAGATGACTACTATCGAAAGTAACCATATCACAACACAAAGTTGTATACAAAAATGCAAAATATCATAACTCTTTCAAAACTGTTGTGATAAAACTCAAAACTTAATAGTTTACACTCATATCGTCTTAGTTACGCTTAGCAACGACCTTCGCATCAATTTTTTACCACTTAATTCAAAAAATCAAGTAGGTGAACGTGTACCGAATATTTGACATGATATTTATTTGAAGCACAGTAAAATAAAAACTAAAATTGTTTTCGTGCCATTAGTTTTGTAAGTTTTGCAAATATCTGTGCTCGTGTTTAGGACCACTCGTACTACGCTACGCTTCGCACTCGTTTAGCTATGAACACTCGCACGATATTTGCTACTTTCGACACTTGTTAGGAAAATAACTATTTTTCTACAATGTAACGGCTAAGATATGAAGTTCTACAACGCACACTTGTTTACTTTAGACAAAGCACTGGCAAAGTCAAAAACATTTTGGTACCTATGATTAGATAAGAAGAAATAATTTTTCGCTTCACTGTCAAGAATTGTCTTTTCTGACGATTAATAATTTTTATGTGTGGCTAAAAGATTTGGAATATTTATTAAACATATTGTCGTGTAAAATATTAGTTTTCACCTCATAAGTTGTACTTTTATATCTATTGTAATAAATAAACATGAAAATGTAAATAACCATCCTGAACAATTTAATCACCCGAGCTACAAGTATTTTTTTTAATAACAACTATTTGCACTTAGTAAAAGTTTAGAAATAACTTAATGTATGACCCATGTAAGCTAAACTTTAGGGGTCAGTAAATTTTGGGAAATTAAAATTTGTAATTATGATGTATGTTAGTGTTATTGCATGGTTAATAATTTGGGCAGTATATTTGCATTACGAACGTAATTGTTTTTATAATTAACGTGAACAAATTGCAAGCAGATGATTTTAACAGATTTTGTTCACACGCGATATGATCATTTACCGGAAATTCAGAAAGAAATTACAAAGATGGGTACTCATTAGAATGTAAATATTCAACAATTGCAGTTTTTAATGAATAATTGGTATTGACAAGCTGGGAAAACATTCATGTATTAATTTCATGTATATTCATTAATAATTCAATTAATGACTTCTGTAAAGCTGGCACCTTATGATTTACAGTTCTGAATGCAACGCAAAGAGTTCTAAAGTATTAAAGTGTACTTTAATTTTAAAAATATGTAGTACCGAAATATTAGCAAAAAATCAATTAACATATTTTGGGGGAGTTAACTTAACAAAACTGTATCACAAAATCATTTTGTACTGTACAGAATTTTATTGAGTTGCTATACTTAGAACCCTCAAAATAATAGTAAAAGTTTTAAAAAGTAGTAATCATTTAAAAAAAATCAAAAAGTATCAAAATGTGGCTTGAAGTTTGTAAAATATTGGTTCTTTCTAAGAGCTTTAAGAGTAATCGCGGTAGAACTCTTGATGTGCTATCCAGAACTCTACAAAATGAATATTACAGAAATTGATACGTTATCGTAAAAAAATTTTTAATTTATCCGGACTTTTTCAATTTTCAAAGTAAATATAAACATCGATTAAAACTGTTTGATCTCTAATAACTATCGCAAGAACTCTTGAGGTGCTATCCAGAACTCTACAGAAATTGAAAAAAAATTTATCTATTAGGACTTAAAATATTTCTAGTAACTCTTAAAATTTAATGAAAAAAAAGCAAAATTTAAAAAGTTCAAGCCGGATATTCATATATTTCAAATAAGACGTAAAGATCTTTTCGAACATCTTGAGAGTTCTAAGTAGCACCTCAAAAGCTCTAAAATAAACTATAATGATCAAATTAATTACTTTTAACAGTTATAATGATATAACTGATTTTGTGAAAGCTAGTATCAGCCCCAAAATATGTTAGTCGATTTTTTCTTAATTTTCCAGAACTATTTTAAAAATTAATGTAGAACTTTGAAATTTTTGGGGGTGCATCCTGAACTCTAAATAAAATTAAGTTTTTTAAATGATGAGATATCTGCTTCACAGACCCAAATTAATTCGGCCATACTTAATGTTTGTCTAATAAGTTTGAGTTTTTCTTATCGTTTAAACGTATGGTCAATAACTTAAATGGACCGGTTCAAATGCCACTCACAACAATGACGAAATAGTAATTTGATAAAGAAATAGTATACATAACAATGGAAAAACATATAAACAGGGCAGATGATAAAAAATATTGTTATTCTTCGGACGTATTTTAAGTTATTAAGCTCTACCACCGCTTCAGCTGTTAAATTATGAATGTTTAAAAAGTAACTGTCAATAATGAACACATACCTTCACAATTCAGAATTTTCCAAAAAAAAAGTTTATAAAATGTATAAAATAGAAGCCCGTACACATAAAAGACGTTCACCACTTGTAATTATTTTTTAATTACAGTGTACTTTTTAAAAAGGGTATTGAATTTAAATGCTGAAAATTGGCGCCGAAACAGGTTGTCTATATCGTGACGTCATTCCTCGTATAAATAACATAATATGGGTTGTTTGATTTCTAAGTGATTGTTTTTTCCAAGTAATAAATTAGTGGTGTTTTACATGAACAATGATAAACAACCAATGGTGATGCGTTTGAAGAATTATTTTAGAAGATAATGGTTTCCTTTTACGTTTATGACTTAACAATACAGTACAATTTTCTTAAATATAAATTTAATGAAAACACCCAATTATGCTAAAGATTCCTGCACTTTATATTGAATGTCATTTAAACGACCCCGAGATAAACTTTTTTTTTAAATTTTCGATTCAATCTCGACGCGCTGCTTCAATTGTTAGATCCGCAATACGGTGATTACTGAAACAATTTATTCACGAGCAAATAAGTGTTGCGACACGTCGCGTATTTGTACAATAATGAATTTTTACTCGAGTTCTCTCACTCATGAAGAGTCCCCAAAATACAAAACAGCTGTAGAGTGATTCTGGGTGTTTGTTTACTATTGTACAATCTCTTGCGAATTTACAGAAGGCGATTCTGGTTGATTAGTTGGCTATAGTAATCTAAGGATCGACTTATGTAACTGCTTATATTTCTGTCGATAAAGTTCTTTAATGCAAATTTATTCATGGATTTAGTATTTGAGGATAAATAAACATTTTCACTCATTTTGTATTCAGGCGACCTTAATAAAAAAAGTAAATTTTTAGTACTCAAAGCGACCAAAAACTATTTGTTTTCTGACCGCTCTCATTACTGTCCGTTCTAGCATCTATAGATATTTTTCAACTTACATAATAATATTGGCATTACAGCCAATGTCATATTTTTATAGTTGCCATCATTTATTATAATTGATTGATAATAATAACCAATGAACTTTATACATAGCAAAAGTCGACTGAAAATACTCGAATTTAAACAAAAAAATAACACTTTTTTTGCTTGTTTAAATTTATGGCATTAAATTGTTTTTTCCTCGTTTTTGTACTTTGATCCAAGGAGTAGAAATAATCATAATATCAAACAAACTCAGTCGTCAATTATTATAGACATCATATATTGTCTACAAATTGGTAGATCCGTATCCAGCATAGATAGGAAGATAACCAGAGGGAAATAACTAGCCGTTACATTGTCGTTAAATAGGAGTGATAAAATTCTCGTCCCTGATACTTCAAAACATTAACAGAGAAAAAGTATTAATAAGCGATAACTTGACATACCATGTTACCATCTATATTCTTGAAGCTTGCCAGCTAAACAATATTAATATAGTGCTGTTGCCTCCAAATGCAGCTTGTTTGTTTTAACAGTTGGACGTGGTTTTTTGGGATCTTTTAAAACAGTTTGATGAAAGATTTTTATGCACTGGAAAAGTAAAACAAAGATTGTTTAAAAAATCTAAGTTTGCCATTTTTTCAACGACTCTATTAGAAGTTAAGATCAATTATGGATTTCGAACCACCCAATACTGACATTATATTAAAAGAAATACATATACTCCAAAAACTCCGATAAAGAACAATAACAATCGAATAAAAGAATTTCTTTGTGAAAGCTTTTTTTAAGTCGCTTTATTAATTTTCACAGATTGATTATTCCTACCACTTCAAATTCATGTTCCATATGTCACTGATGACTAGTTGCAAATCATTAATTAACACAAATGGCAATGCCTCTTTTTGTTTCCTATTCTCGTTAGATTTCGCTTAAAAGTTATGAAGCCTCATTCAGAAATAACAGTTGGTTATTGTTTAATAAGAACTCATGTTCTTCTTTGTGCCGACGACGTTTCGATTTGTTTCAAACTTTGGCACAAAGAAGAACATAGGTTATCAAGCCATGATTTTGCTGGTAATTTAATTGGTAAATGAAGAAACCAAAAAAAGCAAAAGTGTTGTACCAATTTGCTACAGAAGTGATCGATGCAACAAAACCTTTTACCATGTCAAGTACATATCTCAGAAAACAATACTGAATACTGAGGGGTATTTTACCTACTCGTATTCAAGTTAAAGGTATTGTAAGCAGTATTGAAATTTTTTATGATTGAATAGTTTTTAATCCTACAAGATCTGTAAGATGAAGCATTGCAGTGGTTAACTGAATGAGGTGACCATGCTAGAAAATAAATAAAAATTCACCGTCGATTGAAATGCAATATAAAAACCTCTCAAAACATGGTGTAAGTGGCAGATTAACAGTAGATCTTGACATGAGAATGTTGTACGAAAGAAAAACAGCGTTAGAAACGAAGGAACAATCAAAACCGTAGACTTTACGTGAAGAGCCGGCTTCAAAAAAAGTAGCTCTATCTGCCGTCAATTTCTCGAAAAAAAAACAATTAATGGAGCGTGTTATGTAAACTTACTGCAGTGTTTACTCCTATTATCTTTTTAATTGTTTAATCTCAAAATCATCTTTCCTTAATTTTAACAAAATATTGTCTCTCTAAGTTTCATCTTTCTACCCCTTGGTGTAAATCTATTTCCTCTTAATTATTTCTACTACTTGTATTTTGTACGTTTACGGCTCACCGTTCTCACTCCCTATCACACATGACACGTGGTTTTTAAGGTTATACTTCTCATCACTCATTTCTTGAAGCATTCCTTACCTGGATCTTTTCTTCTTCTCTGTTCAGCTTATTAAAGCTTTTCCTTCGTCCATTCCGCAGTTTAATATTTGTAATGTTACTTTTTCTTCCAAATACATTAATGGTATTTCCCATCCCTCCACATTTAAACTTAAACTGACCATTTCTGCAACACTTATCTTATTGACTGCATTGCTCACACTTGATTCATATTTTGCATTCCCATTTAACCCTTTTTTGATTGGGCGAAACTTCATCCACAGACCGGCTCAGCAAACTTCTGCTCTTGTTTTACCGTACTCTCATATTAGGAGATTTTATTAGATCTTGTGGTTTCCGTCCTGCACAGGAAGTTGGTATATCGCGTTATCCAACAAGGACATCGTTTCTCTGGATCACTCGAACTTGCGCAATTCCTTGAGGTTACGATTGAAACTCCAATTAGCAATACATCCATCTACCCGGTTACCACTCTCGGTTTGGTAGCATATTCCATGTCCATAACCTGGATTCTAAAACAAGAAACACGCGGGTGTGCAGTATCCCAAGACAACAATGCATAGTTTCTTTGTCAGATGTGTGACAATGCAGTTTGATAAAAGGAGGCGTACACTCTAATCTGTTAACTTAGTAGTCAGTTTTTGAAATTCTGTAATCGTCAGGTGTTTATGGCCAGGGTCCACCACAAGAAAGTGAGTCAGAACCTATCCTGGACTTCTCTTTATGGATTTTCATAGAACTTTGAGAATAGGATATGGCATGAATGATCAATTTTAAAAGTTTAGTAATTTTGGCAAAAAAAATGAGGGTTCAAAGTTTTTCTTGTCATTGCAAACATGAACCAGCGAACCTTGGTATTTTGGTTGCGCACGCTTTCAAATTTCTCAATTTCATATAGTTTCTATATTTACCATACGAAAAAATAAATAAACAAATCTTTAAATATTGTTTCAGCACCTTCAAATGGATTTTGTAGGTTGTATATTATCGTACAGATACGCAATAACATAATATAAACAAATATCAAGTTTATGAATTATTTCTTTCATAATTTGATTTTATTCTAAAATATTTAGAAAATAATGGAAGTAATTCACATAAATATAACTAACTTTTTTTTTATTTCTAGAATAGTATCAAATATACATTATTTTATTAATTATTATATTAATATTCAAAATTGTTACGTGTAGATTAAAACTCAGATAGTTACGTATACAATGTCTATTGTGTTGATTACAATAGATGTAACACTTAGCTCAAATGTACATACCTCTAAAATTGGAAAAAGTATCTGTTGTCTGTTGAGAAGACAATTCTTTGTCTTTAATCCACATCTTGCACATGAGACACAACATCAAAATCGAAAAATCACTCTACTTCTTTTAGTAGTAATATAATTAATTTGGGTTTTAAGGTCGGGAGCTTGTATTAAACACAAGATATCTCAAAACCGCTAGTCTGTTTTTGTTGAAACTTAACATTTAGAAGTTTTTATAAAATCGGTTTGATTAGATTTTGTGCACAACCCGAATAATTAAAGGTCACTTTAGAGAAAGACAATTTTTATTTTATTTTTTGCAAAAATATTTTTTACACATATGCAGTACTTAGGTTCAAATAATATATTAAATTATACAATTTTGATTTTCAACAAGAACGTTCGTTTTAGGTTTTTTAGAAACAACTCAAAGAAAGAAAAAATCACAATTCAGCAATTTCTTTACGATGCTACAGTTTTACAATCAAAGATGCTGCTCACATCACAATTGAAGAACCCTTATCAAAAAGAAGCTATATCAAAAATGTTAAGTTGCGGAAGGCAAAAAACACTTTATGCTTGATTCGGCTGCTTGCGTTCTATCATCTTGCTTCCAAATATTTTGCCAGCAATCAATTTTGTTTGATCTTTTAAAAAAACGTTGCTAATATTAAATTTGCTTAATGGTGTTGTATCTCCTTGTTTTTAATGGTGTATGTATCTCCTTCTTTGATAACTGAATAAATAGTCAGGGACGTTGTTGAGGCCCCTAGACCCTTATTGGTTTCAAATATTTTGCCAGCAATCAATTTTGTTTGATCTTTTAAAAGAACGTTGCTAATATTAAATTTGCTTAATGGTGTTGTATCTCCTTGTTTTTAATGGTGTATGTATCTCCTTTTTTGATAACTAAATAAATACAGCCAGGGACGTTATTGAGGCCCCTAGACCCCATGTGGAAGGTAATGAAATAATAAAAAAATTCTTGATATTGCTATAGGTGACGTTTCGCAACCACTAAGCGGGTGTTTCTTCAGGCCGATGATCAATTAGATGAGTTGAATCATTTGAAATGCTGAAATAAAAGTCGTTATTTTTTGGACGGTGATTTTCATCATGTACAATTAATTAATGAGAAACACAATCACTATAATATAGACGGACTGCAAACGTATATTTAAATTTATTATACATATATATTATTTATTTGTAGTCCGTCTATACTGTAGTGTTTGTGTTCGTGATAGTATATTAATTAAAACGTATTGGTGGAATCTGATAATTTTTCCACGTAGGTACATAAACACATTCTTCTTTAAGAATTGCTTGTAACAATTCGATATCAGCATTGCTTTACCAAATCTTCATTAACATGCATCATTAAAGTACAGAATACATTTTATAAATTTCAATTTTTAAATGCATTTTATGGTGAATTTATAAATTTTAGCAAAGAAATGAAAAGGTAATGGCATAGATATTGGCTCTTAAGAACAAATTTTGACAAATCGATCGTTCTGATTTCGAGTTATAACGCAATTACGTACGATTGCATTGGAAACTTTGTAGACTAAATAACCTACCAAACAGCCTTAAATGAATGTCTAGATCTCTAGGACAATAATGCAATGTTTTTACGACCATAACCCCACACACAAATATCTTAAACAATTTTGAATGCCATTATTATTACAATGAAAATATTGTAAAATAAGAAGAAGGCATAATTTACATAATCGTTCTATTCTTCTAATGCGATTTGCGGATAAGTAATTTAATTTTTCGACTTAATTTAAAATCCTATTAATCTATTTATTTATAATTATAAATAACAAAAAACAATGCAAAATAGAATAACATAAAAAACAGATTTATTAAGGATTGAAGTGATTTTAATTTAACATAAATACTATTCCACAGTATATTTTTGCATGAAACTCTGCTATTGTTCGAGCAGATAAAAATGGGTGTTTATTTTTGTTATACGTGGGTTATTTGACCAAAAAACCTCTTCTCAACAGTATAGCCATCTAGTGGAAGTGTAGCTTTTAGTAATACTACCAAACAGCTTTATGCTAATTTTATAATAATTAGTATAAATATTTCGTCACTTCAGTAGCTTTTTCAAATTTACGCTTGTTAGATTAATATCGTGAATGTGAAAATTTTAACTAGGAAAAAAAATGTAAATAATCATTTAAACGGTTGTTAAACTTATTTGTTATTACTGTTAGATTATGACCGTTTTTATTATTGTGATGTGGCGTTAAAATTTAACTTTAAAATGTTATATTGTTTAAAAATAACTGTTCAGAAAAATGTTATAAAAACGGTCGTTAGTTAGTTTGATGAAAAAACAATGGGAAAAACAGTAGCAATGAAAATTCTTAGTCTTAATTATTTTACGTGTTATTGTTTATTATTTTTTATAAAGTTTTTGTTTTGACTAGTCCTTTTATTAACTTTTAATTAATTTACATTTTCTTTAATGTGAACTACATCCTCACTAAAATCACAACCGTATTAAATTATCTACACCGCCAAATTTACTAGACGGAAATTCATTGTGAATAACACTTATAGTTTGTCTATACTTTTATCATAACCATTACACAAAATCGCGGTAATATTCCGAAAAGTTACACTTTGTGATAATGACTTAAGCATTAAAAAGTTTTTGTGGTTCTAAAAATAAATCCGTAGAGTTAAAATCATTTTGTAGTTTCGTCTACTTCCGAGGAGTAATAAATTAAGATGAATTAATCAAAAAGGTTTTTTTATTTAAATTAAGAATTTCATCTTCTTGTGATTACTTATTTTGATACTCTTAACACAAAATAATAACAGACTATCATAATGAGATACAAATTACTCTGTTCTGTATAACAATTTAAAAGAAAAGAATTGTTATGGATGTTTTCAAGACATTTTTAGGGTCGATTTGGTCATGGAATATACATTACTGCGTTGTTCCTTCCTCGCGGCTAGCCCATTGAAGATAGGTAAACAAAGTTTTTACTAAACATCATTAGTTTTAAAAAAATCTACTGTGTAAAATTATATTTAACGATATAGAGTTCTTAGTTGTTACTGAAGGTGTCCTATCTCTAAACCTCGTAGTTTTCGAGGTATTTAATATACAGGGTGTTTAAAAAATACGTTCCGATATTTGGCCCACTTATAGATCTCATCAGTACAAACAAAAAAGTCAAAATAAACATAAGTCCAAAAATCAACCGTTTCCGAGATACAACCTGTTTTTGAAATTAAAATAATTTACGCTCAGTAGAAGTGATTCGTCGTATTTATCAAGTCAGCTAAGGAAGTGGGTAAACTAAAGGTCATATTTATTTCAACAAGGTTTTCAATAGAACAAATATCAGTATAAATACAACATTTTAATTACAAATGATTTTTAAAGAAGATGTTCAACATGTCCTCCTTCCATTTGTATAAACATTTAGCATCTCCATGAAAGTGAACGCCGCACTCTTTCAAAGAGTCCCGGAATTGTATGAACAGTCTGGCAGGCATGTTCAATTCGTTCTCGCAACTCATCTAAATTATTCACGGAACTTGAATAAACTAATGTCTTTAAATACCCCCCAAATGCAAAAGTCGAGCGGAGTGAGATCGGGAGGTCTAGGTGACCATGCAATTGGACCTCCTCACCCTATCCACTTGCCATTGTAATTTTCGTTTAGGTAATTACTGACCAAGACTGCATAATGCGCAGGAGCTTCATCGTGCATCAACCACATATTAATTCTGAGGTTAAGGGGTACATCTTCTAACAGCAGTGGCAAGGTATTCCGCAAAAAGTCAAGGTACAATTGACTTGTCAAACGGTTAGACAAGAAACAAGGTCCTATCAGATGGTCTCCCCACATACCAAGCCAAACGTTGATTGAAAATCGGTGTTAATGATTCGATTCAACAATGGCGTGCGGGTTTTCGTCTGCCCAAACGTGGCTATTATGGAAATTAAAAATGCCATTTCTCATGAAACCAGCTACGTCCGTAACAAAATTTGGGTTCTCCGCAACTTTTGTCAGCATCCTTCGACAAAACACCAGTCGTGCGGCATAATCAGGTACAGTAAGGGCCTGTACCCTTTGAATATGGTATGCGTCCAATTGCTGTTCGCGTAACATTCTCCAAATTAGGGAAGAATTAATATTTGTTTCAGTAGAGAGTCTTCTAGTACTAGTACCGGGATTTTCTTCAATTCTTCTTAAAATGTTAAGTTCGGCCTCGAGAATAGAAACTGATCTAGGTCGACCAACATCACCGTTCCTTGATTTAAATGATCCAACTTCGGATGTAAATTTGTAAAAAGTTTGGCACACGGAAGAACCCGGTTTGGGAATGCTTTGGCATAAAGGCGACGTGCCTCATAAGCATTTCCATCGGCCTTGCCATACATGAAATGCATGTCTGCCATTTCTGCGTTGGTATATTCCGGCATATTTGAAAATTTCAACAATGAGCAACAGCAACACCCACGTCAATAGCAACAATAACACTAACAATGACAGCCACACAATGATTACAACAAATGCGGGAACTAGGTTGACAGAAACGAACAAATTTTGTTTTGTTATTTCCCTAGCTGACGTGATAAATACGACGAATCACTCCAACTGAGCTTAGTAATTTTAATTTCAAAAACTGCCTGTATCTCGGAAACGGTTGATTTTTGGACTTTTTTGTTTGTACTGATGAGATCTATAAGTGGGTCAAATATCAAAACGTATTTTTTAAACACCCTGTATAAAAAAACAATTTTAATTACATTAGGGACCCGGTATTTATTTTTTCATATCCAAAACTTACAAAACTTAACAATTATTGTTATTGAAATATGAATGACCATCACATTTGTATTTTGAAAGCATTACTGTGAAATAATTTGATATCCTTTGCTTATTCATACGTTTTTATTAACGAAAAAAATATATAATAATTAAAATTGTTTCTACACAGATATACTTTTAAATAGATCGTTTAAAGTATTTTGACCTTAAGCATTTCCTTCCGCCTTATGCATAACCATTTTTTGAGTCTTTTGCCTGTGATTAAATTAAAACAAATATTTTTAGAAGTTACGTTAACGCTATTATTCTTTAAAACTATTACCTTTGATAAATTCTGTTCATTTTATAATGTTGTGTGAACATTGATCACCTTGCTTTGTTGTAACAGCGTTAATTGTTGTAGGAAGTTAATAGTAATAATAGTTAATAATGGTAATATGGGAATAAATTTCTGTATTATTTACAAGCGACACATGTGAGTAAATTATTTTTTTTTCAATTTATGTTCTCATATAATGGTTAGAAGGCAACTTTATAGGACGACAAAGACACTTCTATCTCACGTCAGACTCATTTTGTTAATCAATTAACTGGTTTTTTTGAACAATACTGCGTTCATCGTAATTAGGTATTTTTGACATTTCGTTTTCTTTTACACATTTACAGTTTACAAAAATTGATTGTGTTGATTGAATCAACAAAAGCACGTTTTGAGTATTTTGTACTCAGACCACCATACGATGTATAAATTCAGTAGTTCATAAATGTTAGTGAACTTTAAAAGAATTTTTCAAATTCTTTAAGTTGCTTAGAATTTTGCTAAACTTGGTAAACATTAAAAGAAATTCTTTTTACTTGAGCCATAAATCTTAACATTACAATTCAGAATTAATCATGGTAACAAGTTTGTTACATTTTAGAGATGTGTTTTTTTTGAATTTACAAATTGAAAAAAAAGTTTTATTAAAATGGATTTTTAAATAATACAATTTATCTGATAAAAATGCATTTCAAAAATATTGTATTTACATTGTTATTTAATTTTCACAATAATCTTTTTATCTTAATTATCCATTAATTGATAAACACCTACTTATACAAATTAATTGTTTATCTCAAAGTTCAATCACCATTTTATAACCAAAGATAACGTTAAAAAGATCTTAATTTTTTGACGCGTTTAAAAGGACTGTGTGAATGTTAGAATTATTACAATATACAGGGTGTGTCTCGACGGCAGCTTGTTAGACAAATAATGAGAACGAAAAAACCGATCCAGCTGAAAACTTGTACTGAAAATATTTTCATGACGGTGTCACTTTCGGTTATATTGTAAGTGAATACCAAATTCGTTATTTTAAATACAATGCCCCAATTTTTATTTTATTTTCGGTTTCCGAGTAAAAATTTACGTGTTCTACTACATCTAAATTATAAGAATATTTTTCTAGTTGTTTTAGATATCTTAGATGTTCTTTTAATCGAATTGTAAAATTTCTTTTAGTTTTACCAATATATATTTTGTTACAAGAGCATAGTAGTTGGTATATGCCGCTTGATTCAAGACTATTATTTATATTTAATTTTTGTGAAAAATGTTAGCTAAATTGGTAGGAGCTTTGAAGACAAATTTATAATAAGTTAATTTATTCAAGTCTTTAATTATGTTAATAAATTCAGGAATAAAAGGAATTGAAATGTATTTATTTTTTAGTTTTTCATTAATTGGAATTAATGTACATAATTAAATTTATTAAAAAATGTTTAAAATAATTTTGAATGGAAATTGGTTTAAATGAGCAATATAAAAAAAATTGTGTCTAATTCTTTTTTAAAATTTGTTTCCGATAGAGGTATGTTGAATAAACGGTTGAAAAGAAAGTAGAACGCTGATAGTTTTTGTGAAAAATGGTGATTTGAAGAAAAAAGAATTGTTTGAACTGTAGGTTTTCTATAAATCTCAAAACTAATAGAATTATTTGAATCGATACAAATATACGTATCTAGAAAAGGAAGGTAATTGTTTTGAGAAATTTCTAAAGTGAAATTAATTCTGTGATGTAAATTATTTAAGTAATTTAGAAAAACATGAATTTCTGATGTAGAACCTTCGAAAATGCAAAGAATGTCATCAACGTATCTATTCCAGAATAAAATATTTTTATTAAAAATAGAATTTTGAAAATAAAATTAACTTCTAAATTATTTATAAACAGTTCAGATAAATAGGTGAAAGATGAGAACCCATTGGTAGTCCTTTTCTTGTTTAAAAAATTGATTGTTGAAAGTGAAAAATTGATTATTTAAACAAAATTTAAGTAATTTATCTATATCTGAAACTATAAAGTTAGGCAATTCACTATCATGTAAATAATTGGATACTAAAGGAATGGTTTCTTCTGGTGGTATTGAAGGATAGAGGTTAACGATGTCAAAAGATATTAAAGTTAAAGATTTTTGTTGTTCTAATTTTAATTTAGATAAATTTTCTACTAATTTAATTGTGTTTTTGATAGAATAAGATGGTTTCAAATTAATTTCTTTTGATATAATGTGAGATAGAAATTTAGAAATAAAGTATGTTGATGAAGATTTGTAATCAACTATTAGTATAATAGGATGGTTGGTTTTATGTATTTTAGGTAAAGAGTATGAATTTGGAATTTTTGGGTTTGAGATTTTGATGTTTGTAGAATATATATTAAAGAAACTAAATGTTTCTTGAGTTTCAGAAATTATTTTGGAAGTTAGTACATTAAATTTATTGAATGGTGAAGATTGTAATTTTGTGAAGTCAGATGAGTTAAGAAATGAATTGGTTTTATTAATATATTCATTTTTGTCGAGAATTACCATGCAGTTACCTTTATCTGCTTTCGAAATTATTAAATTATTTTGATTAAGTTTTTCTTTAATTGAATTAATTGTTTTAATTTCGACAGATTTGACTATTTTTGGTTAAAATTATTATTATCTTTTGGAATAATTGAACAGATATTCTTAATTTGAGTTTTAATTAAAGGGTTGTAATCACTAAAATTTTCAATTGTTGCTTTAAATTCATTCAACATCAAACATTTTACATACCTAGTTTATATTTAAAAAAAAACCTTTTATTACAAACCAATTTATGTTTTTCTAAATTTCCATGAAAACCAAATGTCATATTTAACGTTTGTATAAAAAAAAATATATTTTTGTATTCTGAAGATGACTCACAATAATTTTTGAGTTGAAACTATAGTCAATAAATAATAAATATATAAGTAATATTGGTTTGCTTAAAGCGTAAATAATTTATACATATAAAATATATCGTTGAGATACGCCCTGTATATTAATAAAAACAATATATTTTTATTGAGATTAATAATAAGATATTATTTGAAATTATACATTTTAATATATATCGATCCTCGGATCGACTTTAAAAAATGAACAAAATTCTTATTTTTGATTTCTTAGAAAATTTCACTCTTGATGGTTTGTCGTGCTTGGTTTTCAAACCGATAAAAGATAAATTAGTTTTTATTTAACCTCGAAAAATATTAAAACAATATGACTCCTCCTTTTTCTGCACAGATTTTTAATGCGAGCTCTAAATTCATTCAAACAGCATTTAATTTCTAAGATTGCGACTGCATTTTGTATCTTTTTTTTATTGGTTCTTTATTATTGTCTAGTGCCTCACTGTACAGAATTTAAATTAACATTTCATGACTTCTTGAAAGCTATTATTTCTTTTCTACAAATAAGTAAGCTCGGGAATAACTTACTTAACTGAAAAAAAATTTATTTTATTTATTTTTCCAAGGCCAAGAGCATTATATGAACAAGAGTAATTATAATTAAGGTCGTCAACGTCTTGGAATTGTTAATTGTTACCAAGCTGTTTACTCTCCTCACAAGATATTTTCAATCAAGACAATTAAAAAAAAGAGTTTTTTAAATATTTTTGAAATAATAGACAGAGTACCTTTACTGATATTTTTCAAAATGAAAGGACTTAACTTGGAAGTAACATAGTTAAAAATTGTATTTCCTTTCCATCCCCCATGACCTCTATCAAGCTTGAACCACCACATTGCAAAATCAAACATTATTGTACTACATAATTAAGAGTTAATCAGATGCTAATTAAATGCTCTATTGTCAAATTAAGCACTTCATGTTTTCTTGGTAAAACGTGTGGCGGTTCCATCTTGAGATCATGCAGCAACCGACAAGCTTAAAAACTAAGAAGGTAACATTATTTTGGTATATGGATTACTCTTGAATTGAAGGTTAATTAAATACGAGTTATTTTATTGGGGAAACATGTGGCTGTTTTAACTCGAGATCAAGCTGCTACCGTTTCACGTTTTACCAAGAATAAAATGTTATTTTGGAAAAATATATACGCAAGTATTAAGGTCTAATAAATACTAATTAAATACTTTACTTTTTTGGTAAAATGAGTGACGGTTCCAGTTTGTGATCATAAAAACTAAGATGGTAGCATTATTTTGGAGAAGTAATATGCTTGAATTAAAGGCTAGATGCGAATTAATTTCCCTGTTGTCAAATAAAACGCTAAATATGATTTTGGTAAGGCGTGTAGCGGTTCCAGCATGAGATTCAGCTGCAATCGCCACGTTTAAAAACTAATTACATATAGTATATGTTTTGTCTCATATATTTCCATTGTATGGAAATTTTGTATCAAAAATACGTTAGTCACTGTACTTTTTGTATTTTGCATTCGGTAATTATACATAGAAAATTGCAAAACGGATGACGACGTGAGAGTTATATTTTCCACATATTTTATGTTTCAGGTCATGTTTAATTTGTTTTCTTGTGAGCTGGCAACGTAAGTTGAAAATATATTTACTTGACATCTGAATACATATTAATTTTTCGGCCAAATTAATAGACATCATTATTTATTTCAAATTAAACAAAAGCATGATACCATATTAGTAAAATTGTAGTGTATGGGCAAAATCGTTAATAGTTTTTGAAATGACGATAAAACTTTTATTGAGTGTATTGTCAAATAATGTGGCAAAAGGTGGTTTTTAATAAGAAAAAATATTGGCGAAGTACTATATACAAAACCCATACTTCTTGAACAATCAGAAAAAGTCTATGCACAATGTTTCCCAGAGAATCCGTTTTGCCACTATTACACAAATCACCAAGGTTTTTTGACAACTGAACATCAAAAAATAAGTATAACTGTTTTGCCATTAATGGACATACTTTTCAAAATTGAACATAGGGATCATACATTTTAATGAGCATGTCCTGCCTGATTTATATCAAAAATTAAATACCCTAAAATTGTTGACAAATTATTTATTTGCGACGAATCGTGCACCATTTACACAGTTTATATTGTCACGTATAACCAATTCTGCTGCGGTATAAGGGTGCGTCAGCTAAAACTTTATATTTGATATCTTCGTTATTTTAAGTTGCTGCTCACTGTTATTTAGTTGCATTGCCCTCTTTACACAGACACTACAAAAATTAACAAGGATTTGGACAGAAGAAGAACATTCAAGAAAAAAATGAATAAAAAAAATATTTTCAGCATTTTCTAGCATTTAATTTTTAACATGTTCATCAAATGTTTCTGTGTAGATAGATATTCTGCCCATTAATCATCGTGGTGCTTATTATTGACCTATAAATTAATGTTAAATAAAGACAATTTCCAGGCTTCATTCACCAGTATGCATTTACGTAAAAAAAATAATTAATTTAATACTTGACAACGGCAAAGTAAAAAGCGAAATCTTTGAAATAATCTTTTATACAAGATGTTGTTTTTACGTAGACCATCAAGTTTAATGGTCTGTCAACGTCTGGGATAGAATTATAGGAGAGCATGTTTTGGATCCTCACTTTTTTTAAGGTCATCTTAAGAAATGAATGTACAGATTTAATCGACCAACTCCCTTTGAATGTCGTAAGAAACATGATATTTTAGAATGACGGCGCACCTGTAGGTTTCCACAATCAAGTGGTAAATTATTTAAACCAGGAATTTTTGGAAATATTGATAGGTCAAGGAAGAGTCCATTTGATCTAGTGGCCACTTCATTCACCTGATTGACACTCCGAACCTTTTTATGGGGTTATGTTAAGGAGAGAGTATCCCAAGAAATACTTACAACAAGAGAAGATATGATGGAACGAATACAACAAAATTCGCCGCAATCCAAAAAGAGACATTAAGAAATGTGTGGAGGAGTTTTTATTTCGTGTGGTAGTTAATAGTCGAAATTTTGAGCGCCTAATTTAGTTATAATTATTGTAACTAGATTTGTTTTAATTTTCTTTGCTAATAATTGTGTCACATTGATGAATTTATTTATTTTAATTGTTATTATTTAGTAGGTACTTAAATTGTTTATTCACTTTCTCTTCAAGCTTGACGTACCCGCTTAAATTTATTTTCACCAAATACTACAGTTTATGGTTGGTATGTGTATGCCGAATAGGTTATCCCGCGATTGTTAAAAATCGAATTAAAAATGGATTGCGAAAAATTCTTCTGCTGACTATAATTGGAGCATCAGCGGCTTTTTTTAGTACCGAGGAAACGGAGATGGTGGGTAAAACCAAGGATACAAAAAAGAAATAATCATCATGGAAATATTTATCTTGTACATAATCAACTTGCGGCACTTATTAAAGATAGAATGGACGTACATACGTTTGAAGAACTTTTAAATATGATAAAACACCAAATTGAGAAAAAGAACACCAAATTTAGGGATGCCATTTCTGCTAGATATCACCTTACGATACCTTACGTTATCTTGCAACAAGTGAAACATTTAAAAGTCTCACATACTTTTTTAGAATGGGCCACTTTACCATTTGTAATGTTATACCAGAAGTGTGTTCTACAAGATACACTGCTTTAAGAAATGATTATTTAAAGTAAGCTGACTACAATTTAAGTACCCAAATTTTATTTCAATGTGGATTTTTTTAGATTCCAGATACAACTTTGGAATGGCTGATGATAACAGATCAATTTAAAGCTAGGTTGAATTTGCCCCATGTATTAAGAGCATTGGATGGTAAACATATACTTGTACAAGTCTCCTCAGAGAGAAAGGTCAGCATATTTCAATTATAAAGGCTCACATGTAATGTGCTTGTTGGTTTAGTTGATGCCGACTACAAATTTCTGTATGTTGACTGTGGGAAGAATGGTAGAATTTCTGATGGGGGTGTATTTTGAAACAGTACACTTGCTTCTGCCATTGCTACTAATAGGTTAAATTTTCTTCAAGAGACAGGCCTGTACCGTATGCGATTTTATCAGATGTGGCAATCCCATTATCGCAACATATTCTTAAACTTTTTCCGTTTAGAAACATGACCTGGCCACAACGTATCTTCAATTACCGTTTAAGCAGAGCCCGGAGGGTAGTAGAGAATGCTTTTGGGATACTTGTTAATCGGTTTCGGTAATTAATAAATACTGTTAATTTACATCATACCAAAGTGGAAACTATTACGTTAGCTTGTGTTGTTTTACACAATTTTTTAAGAGTAAAAAATCCAAATAATTATTAGGTAAGTGAAACTAATATTGATATAAAAGGATTAGCTATTCAAATACTATGCTTTAAGCAAGTAAGCTGGCAATAGAAACAGTCAATAAGCCTTAAATAATAGACAAGAATTTGTGGAATATGTAAATGGTGTAGGAGCCGTTGACTGGCAAAACAATCTTGCATAAACAATATAAACTAGATGTCGCAAAACTTAAAGTTTGAATATAAACATTATTAGTTATTTTATTCATTATTCGATATTTTAAGTAGGCACTTGGCACTCAGCAGTATCTCATGAAAGACTTGGAACGAATTTCTTTAAACTAAACGTTTTAGAAAATAGGTAATTTACGTTGCTTACTTAATTTTTTCTTTAAAGAATATATTTGAAGGTATCGCTAATTAAACACCATAGCTCGATTAATTATCGAATCAAAATTTTGTTTAGGAAATGTTTACAAAATAAAATTAGAAATAATTTTGATTTAAAAACGTCTACAAGCAATAACTTTTAAATTAAATCAAAAACTAAACATGGTTATTTGGGTTGACTGATTATTACTTATTTTTAAATAAATCTAACCTACTAATTATTGTAAGTTATTAAAAAATCATTAAACTCTCTATTCATAATATTTAGTCCTTACAAAATGTATATTTTATGACGTTTCATTTTTTTCTGTAGTTAATATAAAAGTGAAAATAAAAACTAAGGCAATTCTTATTGTCAACGTATATATTTAGTTTTTGACAAGAATTTATTACATAATTATAATTAAGATACCAAGTTATAGTTTAAAATTAAATGAAAACTTTTTTTTAAATAAAGGTATTACTATATAAATAAATATAAGAAATCAATAATGGGTGTGACCTCCATTATTATTGATACATTCTTGGAGGCGTCTGCTCATTGACGCTATCAAGGTATCAATATAATTAATATTAATCGTTTCCCATGCGGTATCAATGGCTGCAATTAGTGCATTACGGTTTACTGGTATAAAATTTGGCCCTTGTTGTCTTCGGATAACAGCAAGTATTCGAGCCCAAACATTTTCGATAATGTTAAAATCTGGGCTTTTTGCTGGCCAGGGTAACAGCTCCAAGTTATTTTCTCGTATCCAATTGCGCACAACCCGCGAAGTATGAATAGGGGCGTTGTCCTTTAACAACAAAATACATTATGAAAATGTTAATTCAACAGATCCCGAACTATTTTTGGAGAAAGTATAGTGAAATAAGAATACTTACTTGTTGGAAAATATAATCTTCGTCTGGATAAAACACTTCGACTGAAGGTTTCATAATAGTTTCGAAAACATCTAAATACGCAGCAGAATCAAGTCCATCGATAGCCCAACAAACTCCTGGACCCCGCGCGCTAACCCAACCCCACACATTCACAGAAAAATAACCACTTTGTTTTTAGGACATATGTGATTATTTTCGTAACGAGTTCCTTCCATTCTAAAAACTTTTAGTGGTCCATCGTTGCGGCTATTGAACGTTTTTTCGTCGCTAAAAATCACTCGATTCCAAAATTCCAAAGGTTCGTTCACATATCGCCTTGCAAATTCCAGACGACGTCTCATATTTTCGTCACTGAGAACTTCTTTCGCAGCAGCATTATACTTCTTTATTCCCATCTCCTTTAATCTTTTTGTGCAGTTATACGGCATCCGGGAAAATGTGTATCTGCTATAGCCCTGGAGTATGTAGCAAATGGTTGTTCTGTTACGTAATGAAACAACTCGAGATCTTGAGCACGTGTAGATACTTTAGGTCTACCACTTCCGATGGCTCTTTCCAAAGTGTGTTCAAGATTCCATTTTACTCGGTAATGCCCTACGGTGCTTTTGGTATATCTAACATACGTGAAATTTCACGCACGCTACGGCCCGCCGCTAATTCCGAAACAATCCGCGCTTTCAAATCAGCACCGAGATGAGGTGGCATTTTCACAACACTTGAAATTTTAAACTAAAATGGAATTTACATTTTTTACTTTATTTATTGGTTCACACTACCCCTTCTCAAACAGTAGGTAATTGTTTATTTATTACATACTTCTAATGACCAATGTAACAACCCTTAGAGCAATATGACTCAAAGGAAGTAAATTAAACAAACAAGGATATTCTATTGTTATTGAAACTTATTCGTAAAGTAAAAGCCATTTCCTTATAATGCTAATGGACAGGATTTTCTTTTAAGTATTAAGATTACAATAGAGGACTTTTGAAAATATCTAATTATAAATATTTACACTGCAATTGCGCTTTTTCCTTAATAATTTCTTAGCAATAACATACACGTTCTTGGTTTTAAGTTGTCATAAATTTGATATGATATAAATTTGTGTTTCTAATATTACATCACAAACTAATCTTTATTCGCCAAAAATTGTTGCTTAAGTTGTAAAGCTTCGTACACACCTGAACAACAAACCGAGCAACAAACATAACAACGAACCAAAAGTCAAACAGAACGACAAACGATCTTTTATGATTTCCACAATCCGAACAACAAACCGAACGTTTGTGCTGTTCCCATAATTATTTTCAGTAGTTTTCAGTTCATATTTCATATATTTATTATTGAGAAGAGAAAATTGCGGAAAACAAGAAGATAGTGCCAACCAAATTTTTACGCACAAAAAAGAGTAAAAATGTATAATTTACTTCGCTTTTTTTTATTTTGGAAATTTCCCGCCCAAATGATGCTAATAGGGATATTATTTTTTTCTTGCATTTTTAAACAAAAGGAACAAAACGTATATTCTCATTTTTCGATAAAATGATATTTAACACGCAAAAAATGACCGAGTGTGAGAAAACGGCGGTGTAGTGGGGGTACCAGTCCAGTAGCGCCCTTTGAGGGGACTGCGATTTATATAAGCGTGCTGCAGACGGATATTCCCACTATTCCTCCGTTTTCTCGCACTCGGTAATTTTCAGTCATCTTTGCATGCATTTTTTGCATGTTAAATATTAAATTTAGTAAGTATTGTAAATATGTTTGTATTTATACTACTGCAAGTAATAAGTATTATTCTGTGACAACATGAACATTCAGTTGTGTAACCTACAAGAAATTATTCAAATCATTTAAAATTACCGCTTAAAACAACCAAAACTATGGCGTCAAGGTCACTCAAATTGACCTCAGAACATCAAAAAAGCCGCTAGGAGTTTTGCTTCTGAGCATACCGTACTATTTATTCTGTGGTTGAGGCATCATGCATTCTTCATTGTTTGAAGCGGCAATTTTTGTAGTGTGAACGACAAAATGCATGCAATTTGATGCTGAAACACAGATGCATGCATGGAAAGGCTTAAGTGTGAATCCCACTTTAGAGGTTTCAGATAATGATGGTGTGTAAAACCAATGTAAAAATTACAGAAAAATTATATTGAATAATAGCATTTAATTATTTATTGATATTACTGGATTTGTACTGTAAAAATCCTGATTAATTATAATCAATAATTAATTCAATATTTTTGATGACATTAATTGATTGATTTTGATATTTAATGTTAATTGCAGGTTAACTATAATATTTGAATTACAAGTTGCTTTTAAGAATTAATAATAATCTTTTAGTTGTAAGTTATGCGATTTAATTTTTAATTGCAAAACCATGTTTAGGCAGATTTTTGTGGTCAGATGTTTATTCTTCCTATGTAATATGGTAACCATTTTCAGTTGAATGCAAATAAGAAAAAAATAAGATTGTTATTTTACAATATGTATGATTATTCAGATTTTTTCCTTATCAGTCAAAAGGAGGATGTGTATCTATCTCTCTGGCACGCTAAGGAAGCCTGCTTAGATTACGTTTGGCATTGTTTATTTTTATGTAGATATTTAATACATTCATGTAAGATTTTGAAACATTTTTTAATAGGGTGTTTTTGTGTTTATTAATATTATCTGATTTTGCACTAAACGAAAAAGAAGTCAATATATGTATTATTATAACATTAGTCAAATAGTTGTGCTTTTCCAGAGACATAGAATTTAACGGTCCAAGAAAATAGAATTCTTGGTGAATTATCGAAAAAAACTTGAAGGGAACTTGTATGTAAGCATAACTTGATATAAAAAAACTATGGCCAATGTTTCTAATTATTATTCATTGATAATTTTATTATGGTAAAAGTTTGACTTAATCCTTCTTTTTCCTTCACATGCTATAAATAAGATGTGGGTTATGCGACGGTTTCAAAACCTAAAATTTTAGCACCATGTTTTTTCCACTATTCTTACTGAGTCACAGTTAGTAGAGTATACGGGGTGTAAATTAATCATTTTCATCTGACCATATTTGCAATTTAATGCAATTTAAAACCGTTTTCAGCAATTACGCCACCCAAAAAGTAAAATACGGGGAAGAAGATAGAAAAGCATATTATAAAAGAGGATGATCCGCAAGAGAGAAAATCAAAAGGCTAAGAGGTAAAGGAAGGAATATGGAAGAAGAGATAGTAATAATAAGAGACAAAGATAACCGGATGCAGGAAAGAAGATTCAAGATTAGATTAATACTGCGGTCATGGCTCAGCGGTTAAGTGCGTTAGCTGCTAAACAGACACAACAAGTTCGATTCTCGGTGTAAACATCAAATTTTACCGATCACACTCTATTGCAAGGCAATTCCATACCAGTGAGAAAATTAATTGCGTAGATAACGTATACACTGCAACGGCCTATAAGGGTATGCAAGAAGAAGAATTCCAAAGTATTTAAAGCGTGGAAGAGACAAAGAATATGGCCAGGTTTAGGTTGAAAATTAAGTAAATGATGAAGATGTGTGGAGAAAAGTGGGAAAAAATAAAACATCTGTTAGAAGGGGTGCATTGAAGTAAAAATTATTATTTATATTTACTTATATTAAAAAGAATTTCTCGTTAAAAATAATAAAATTTTGTACGATATGTTTTAACCCCCGTGTCATAAATTTAGGATCAAGCACCCCTAATTTTAAGATTGGTAACAAACAGTAGACTTACATGATTTGTTAAATCTGGCATCGTAAGCACAGTAGAGAAAGAATTGCAACAATTTTATGTTGGGAAAAAATTAATACTAAAACTGTTATATTTAGAGAACGCTTTAGAATATGAAGTAATAGTAATTCCTTCTTTATATATTTTACTATCTCTTTATTCTTTACAACTCATGGACTACATATTTTTAACCATTCCATTTAAGTATTGCAACTTCTTTTGTAAAATAGATGATATTATATTGTAAAAAATAATAATTTATTAGAATTTTACAATCTGAATTTAGAACCAATACAATTACATTACATTAATTATTCGAAGAATAACATAAAAAAATTCCAAACCAATAGAAACGTATCGTTGCTTATTACACTTCATTGTTACATAATATATTGTTACTCCTTTGCAACACATTTGTTAAAATATCAATGATCTGAAATCACTATTGTAATCCATCATATTCACAAAATTTAGTTTGCAATTAATTAACCTATACTTCAAGGTAATCATTTAAAGTTATTGGCCGCATTATAATAACTAAGTTCAATGGGTCTAAGTATGTAGTTTATATTTGATAAGAACCACTAACGTAAGAATCAAAATTTGTTTGCAATAAAACATTTAGTAGTTGCTGATGTTTTCATAAGGTAGGACGCTAAATGGTAGGAGTTTTATTTTATTCAAATTTGAAGGGACGAATGTAGATACAGGTACGTCGCATGCAGTATGTTTGTTTGTTTGTTTTTGTTTTACTTTAATTCAAAGAACTATTTACTACTTTAAGAAAGACCTACACATTTTTGTTTTATATACTTATTTACAATATTGTATTAATTTGTTGTACCGTATTTTTTATCGGTTATTAATACACAAGCAAAAGAAGACTTTATGTTGTAAACTACTCCAGTTTTTTGTTAATATCGCAGCATCTATTTATTGTAATGACATCTTACTCCGTCATCTCCTAGATTCACCATTAAAGAACATTAAAGAGTTTAATATCGAAGTTGTTCGCAACGACAGACGCGTTATTGTTATACTTACCTTTACCTTTATCTATAAGCATAATTATTGTTAAGTGAGTAATAAATTTGTGTTAGTGTGTACACATAATAATGTCTGTGCCAGTAGAAATAAAAAACTTAAAGTCATGGAACAAAAAAGTCAACTTAAGAAACGTGGGTTAAGTCAATCTGGAAATAAGTGCGATTTAATTGACAAACTGAAAAATTGTATGAACTCAAGTTATGTTTCACTTGATAACGTAAGTCGAGATAGTAGTATATATACAACACAAAATCTATTGAAAACACCCGTTCAAAAAAGAACAAAAAATGGATCTCTTTTCAAAATTCAAACATAAGTCAATTAGAAAATGCGATTAATCTTTTAAATATCAAAGTTAAATATTTACTTAAGGAAAACAAAAAACTGAAAAATTAGTAAATGATAAATCAACATCAAAAAACACGTGCCAAACTAAAAATATTCATCTGAAGTGGGAAGCAAACATACAAATTTAAAAAATACCAATGAAGCAAATATCGTTTCAACGCAAAAATCGTCTTCTATGAGTATTAAAGTTAACGAATACGCAAAAATTCCTCAAATTTTAATCTTAGCGGACAGCCATGGAAGAGAATGTGCGAATATTATAAATTCAAAACTCGAGGTAAACAAATACAAAGTGCAATCTATACTTAAGCCGAATGCTCTATTTGAAGATGTAATAATTGACATCCATAATCTGTGTGTACATTACGATAAGAAAGATTTTGTTTTCATAATTGCTGGTACGAATAACGTAATTAAAAGAAGGAAAATTAATCCGACAGTTTTGTCTACAATTAATAAATTAAGCGAAAAAACTAACATAGTTATTGTAAATGTTCCATATGTCTACGATTCCCCAATGTTAAATTCACTAATATTTACATATAATTATAATATTTCGAAACACATTAAGAATTATACAAACAAAATACATTATCTGGATATCGCCCAATATTTAAAAATTACCATTTAAAAACTAAAGGAATGCATTTAAACCGAAATGGTAAACAATTATTATGTACGTTGATAGTTCAACTCATTGAAGAATTAGAAAACCAACAATATGAACATTTAAGCGATGTAAAAACTGATTCGCGTTATGTAAATCGTGAAAACCTAATTAGTATTAATTGCGATGCAAGCATAGAGGTTCCCTTAAAGCATAAAGTAACTCAAAATGTGAATCTCCTATACGACCAACTTCCAACTTTCAAACATCGAAATTTCTTCATATCGCCCACGAAGATAGTACACAACCTCAAGAACTAAATTACGAACAATTTTCATCTTTTTTAGGAACACAAACGACATGTTCACAGTGATGCATTTAAATATCCAAGGCCTTTTAATAAGTTGTTAGAGTTAGAAATATTTCTTGAAAGTTTTGGTTTTGTTGATGTTATATGTTTTACCGAACACTGGTTAACAAAATTAGAATGTGAAACTATCTGCATTCCAGGCTATAAATTAGCAAATTCTTACTGTAGGGAAAAGTATTTACGAGGGGCGCTCTTATTTTTGCTAGGAATAACTTAAATTTTACTACGATTGATGTCGATCATGAAATAGGTGTAGACTTGGCATTCGAATATTGTATAATAAAAATGGATGTCTGTAAACTAATAATTATCTGCATATATCGCGTTCCACATGGGGATTTCAACACGTTCATTCACAATCTTGAAGTAATTTTAGATCGTTATAAACTTTGTACAAATGTAATTATTTGCGGAGATTTTAATATAAATATATTTGAAAAGTCAAAAAAGTTGAAACTTACTTATCTTTACTACAATCTTTTAATATATACCCAACAATTTGGAGTGCCACAAGGATTACTCCTAGTACCGCAACCTGCATTGATAACATTTTTACTAATCTTCATTCTATAAACTTAATGAAAACTGTAAATGTAGAAATTGGATTATCAGATCATAATGCTCAAGTTTTAACTATCTCTGGTTTGTTGAAAAGTCCAAAAAACTGAAGAGTATACATATATTAGAATATACAATTCAATAAACAATTCTACATTTACTAAACTTTTAGAACGTATAAATTGGAATTTTATACATAACATGGATATTACTGTAGCGTTAAAAATGGAAACGTTTTACAATCAATTAATAAACGCTTTTAACACAGCTTATCCTTTAACACGAAAAATAGATTAAAAAATAAAAACTGGATTACACGAGGTATCAAAATTTCATCAAAAACAAAGAGAGTTACATATGTGCCTAAAAATTTATCCCAATAGCGTATTACGACAGTATTACATAAGATACACCAAAATCTTAAAACGTGTTTGTGAGACGGCTAAAAAATTCAAATACATTATTCTCTACTCAAATCAAATAATATCATGAAAACAACTTGGAAAATAATTAATAAAGAAACAAATAAAATCAATAACAATCAGTTCAACATTAAATTAGATATAAATGATAACACTTTAAATGAACCTATTCATGTCGCAAATACTTTTAACGATTATTTTACAAGTTTACCTACTATACTACAGAAAAATTTAATAAATGACAATAATGCATTTGATAAACTTTTAAAATACAAAATTAATAACAAAAATTCTATGTATTTTACACCCACAACGCCAAACGAATTAGAAGCTATCATTGGAAAAATAAAAACACTAGTGCAGTAGGTCTGGACGATATTCCAATAAACGTACTTAAAATAAATGCAAAATTACTATGTAATCCTTTATCTGATCTAATAAATGTTTCTTTTAGTAACGGTTATTATCCAAAAGAGTTCAAGATAGCGAAGGTGATTCCAATACATAAAAAAATCTTAAAACTTCTATCATAAATTACAGACCCATAGCAATATTACCAGTTCTTTCAAAAGTATTTGAACATGTCTTGAAAGATCGATTAATAATTTTTTTGAAAAACATAACTATCTGTGCGAGAATCAACACGGTTTCTGTAAAAATAAATCTACCTTTACAGCCATAAATAAAATATTAAGTCAAATATTAGATAGTATTAATAAGAATGAATTAGTTGTCAGTTTAAGCTGCGATTTGTCTAAGGCTTTCGATTTAGTAGACCATTCCATCTTAATAAAAATTGCAATATTACGGAGTTAGAGGTAATATGTTATCTTTATTAGAAGCTTATATAACAGGACGGGAACAAGTAGTTCAAATTAGACATTACAATGATAAAACAACTCAAAATTATTTTTCCGATTCCAAACATGTTTACTACGGTGTTCCTCAAGGATCTATTTTAGGACCACTCCTTTTTCTGATTTATATAAATGATCTACCTTTTAATATACCTGCTCCAATTACTATGTATGCCGACGATACAAGTATTATCATAAGAAGTAATTCTGTAAAAGAACTTGTCCAAATGATATCACTTACGTTACATTCACTACAATCCTGGTTAAATTCAAATCGTTTAGTCATTAACTTTGACAAAACATTCTTATTACATTTTCTTAAAGCTAAACATTACGAAAGTTTTATAAATGAAATTGATCGGTGCAACATAAACCTACATATTGTTACATCTGAAAAACTGTTGGGTGTAATAATAGATAATAAGTTTAATTGGGGGAACAGGTCAACATTATAACTACCAAACTAAACAAAACAATATTTTGCCTACGTAGGTTAACCAGAATTTGTTCTATATCAACCCTTAAAATTGTCTACCACGCATGCTTCGAGTCAGTACTGCGATATGGAATAGTTTTCTGGGGAAATTGCATTCATATCAAACAAATATTAAAATTACAAAAAAAGCAGTGCGTATAATCTTTCAACTAAAGAGGACCGATAGTTGTAGGCAATTATTTATTGTTCAAAATATAATGACAGTAATTAATTTATACATTTACGAATGCTGTCTACACGTTTTCAAAAATAAATCGCATATAAAGATAAACGCAGATATCCATAGTTATCCTACCAGAAATAATTTATTACGAACAGACAAACCCCAAAATTATATATATAATCAATGCTATCTTTATTATTCGATAAAGTTTTTCAATCATCTTCCTCCGAAATTAGAAACATTGAAGATATAAATCAATTTAAGAAAAGTCTACAAATGTATTTTTATAGTCGCTCCTTTTACACAGTAAATGAATTTGTATGCAGATAGTTATTTCATAATTTTATTGTATTTATGTTTTTGTGTATTATATACCACTAGATGTTATTTATAGTTTTTAATGATATTACTTTTTATACTGTATGTGTCCCTAGTTTATTATATTCTTATTATTTATGTATTCGACGCTAATGGCACAGAAATATACATTACTTACTTACTTACTACTTACATGTAGTAAAATTTTCATCTTTCTTACATGAATAGTTTTTTAGATTTCCAAAAACATCCAAATTTAGTAGAAATTAAACAATAAAAAATTTCAACAAAATAGTTGTAGTATACATGTTACTGTAACATATATTTTTATTCCGACTTAAAACCACAATAATCCAACCGATTTATTTAAAATTTTAGCGCATCAAATTACTTGGGTATACTTCACCTTAACTGTTGGTATTTTTCTATTGGAATTTAAGTTACCTGTGAGATATCAGTAAAATGAACATTTTTGATGTATAAGCCAATTTAGCTTTAAATATTAACTTTTAAAAATTTTTTCAGAACAAAATAACAGAAATGTGCTCATGACTTACGCCGGGCTCTAAGAGTCAGTCGAATCACGCCCACCTGTCACAAACTACAACAACCGTTATTAGTTTCAGCAAAAATCGATGACACTGTAAACATTGGTAACTTTGTTAAAAAAAATTGTAAAAATAATGGTTTTCGAAATTAAAGTTTGTCGATGTTTACAATATGATCGATTTTTGATGTACCAAATAACGGTTGCTGTTGTTAAACATCAGTAAATTGTGAACGGTGTGCGTAATTCGACTGACTCTTAGAGCCCGGTATACTAATCATAAACACACTTCTGTTTATTTTTTCTGAAAAAAAATAAATATTTTTAAGGTAAATATTTAAAACTGAAAGTTGCAAGATGATGTCCATATTGCGAATATTTCACAGGTAACTTAAACACCAATACATCGTAAATTGTTAAACTGTCAAATTTTAAAATATCTCGAAAACTATCAGAGTTAGGGGTTGGTAACCTTAATACCGACTAAAAAGTAATTATTTCCGCTTTCAACAGGGTAAAGAAATGTAAGGGCTTCCATTTAAGTTAAGCAAGTTATTTAAGTTTTAAGTAGTTAGTGTTATGCGGTAGTATTAAAAACACCTTGTACATCATAACATAATAGTAAATATTGCAAAAGAGATGTTAAAGGCTCTAAGTAAGGTAGTGTAAACCAAAGTTGCTTGCTCTTATTTATCTTGAAGTTATTGCATTTTTTTGGAAGGTCTGCAAATGAGGTAAAATCGATTTATCTCAGAAACGGAAGTAAGTAGGTATAGGGACATGTTAAAGGACATACATTATTTTTTATCGTACAATTCAAAAATAGAAAAAAATACAGGGTTATCTATTTAAAATAACCCAACTTTGATATGGTAAGTGTTTCTAGAGCACCCTGTACAATCCAAAATATTGTTAAAATATGGTTTCGAATAATCATATGTATGCCTTAAAATTTTTAACATTATTTGTCGTTTTAATGCTATAGAATAATTCGTTGGTAGTGCCCCACTCTGTATTCGAACATCATCATTGAAATTGAAATTCTGTTAATCGTAAGCGTTTTCATCTATATCTTTAATAGGTTTTGTGAAAATGTACATAATAATAACATCAAATCCAAACTCAATTAATTCTCAAGTTATAATAAATTTTCTTTTTTGAAACAAAAACGTTTTCCGAGATTGGATCGTGTCGATAAGGTAACCGTAGTTGCCAACGTTTCACCACCTATCGTAAGGGGCTTCATCAGGGCCAGAAACTTGAAACAAAGGAAATTTCAAGGTAGGCACCTGAAAGTCAGGTAATAAACTTGTGACCAAGCCAGATTCTAGACTAAAAGAAGTCTGAGTAATTAGGGAAATACCTCCGTATTGATTAGGTACCTGATTTTCAGTTGTCTATCTTGAAATTTCCTTTGTTTCAAGTTTTTCGCTCCGATGAAGCCCCTTACAATAGGTGCTGAAACGTTGGCAACTACGGTTACCTTTTCGACACGATCTAATCCCGAAAGACGTTTTTGCTTCAATAATGACTCTGGTCGTGGAAGCATCAATTCTTACAAAATTTCTTTTGTAATTATAACCACTACATGACCAACTGGTTATATTGATTAATTTCTACCACTACCATGGAATCTGTTTTTTGTGCCTGTTTCACACAAGAAGCTAATACAGTTAGAAATATTAAGTAGTATTTACTGCAGTTGGTGTTTGAGAAACTTTAAAAATTAAGTGTTGCTTCGAAACTAGGCAACCCTCAATTTTTTGTAATCAGAAGGGTGACTACTACTGATTTGGCTGATAGTTACAAAAATCTACGAGGAAATTAAAATTGCTTTATTAACTAGTATAAAAAACAATAGTTATTGCCCCCCCTTCCAATTAAAAAAAATTGAAAGGGTTGCTACTCCTACGAAGAAGTTCACGGCAGTGTTAAAATAGTCACGTTATAAAAAATTAAATTAACAACATTAAGCAAAGAACTATGGTTAAATGAGGAATACACTGAAATAGAAGAACTAGAAAAGAAACACGATTCTTTTAACCTACACAAAAATGTCAAAGCAACTATAGAGGGATTCTAAAAGTACAACTACAACAAAATATTTAAAAACCTTCAAACAACTCGTACTTTGCTGTAATTTTAACGTTATCAGTAATATGTTCTTAATTTAATTATGACTTCAATTTGTGACTTTTTAAGAATAATTTTTTAATTTCGAATATCGAAAAATAAAAATCTTTACTAATTACCAAAGTGTTCTCGGTCTAATCCCAAACAACTTCATTTATTTTAAAAACAACAACCAAACTAATTGCAAGCAAATAAGATTTAAAACCAGTATGGGAAAAATATAACAGATCTTTATACATGTGAAACCTGAACAACATACAAGAGCAAAGAAGTACGCATCAAGGACATAACCAAGTGGAACAACAACTCTAAGGGGCAGTTTTTCAAACTCTGATTAAGGTTAACTTTCGATTAATTTCTAAGAAGACAATTGTAACAACAGTTATCCCCATAACAGTAAACCCAAAATTAAACTTAATCAAATACTGAAAACTGGCTATTAAAGTAGTTGAATCAAAGCAGATTCATAATGAATTTTTCAAGCTTATAAATAATCAAAACGTAACATTATTTATTATCGCAAAAGAAATTATATCAAACATTCCACCATACTCTTGACGAAGTAAACAACGCCTTTAGTTCAATTACCGAGAATAACCACTTAATAGGCAATACTTATTTTAAGTTCACCTCGGTTTCTTGATGTGCATACGTTAAATCCACTATTCAAAAATTAAAACCTAGCAAAGCTCTAGATATTTATAATTTGTCCTCAAACTTAGTAAAATCGGTGTCTAGCTTAATAGATTCGTCATCAACAAAACTCATAAATTGCTGCATTGTTTTAAAAATAAGTAAAGTAAACTATCGTCCTATTTCTTTAGTACGATCATACCGAAAGTCCTTGAAATTGTTCTCAATGAACAACTACTTGCGTATTTTGAGGTAAACAATTTATTATTCAATAACCAATGGGGATTTTGCAAAAGGATTAATTTAGTAAAATATTGTATTCAATCCTTTGAAAGTAAACACTATATGTGTGTGTCCCTTTTCTAGACTCCACAAAAGCTTTTGATTTCGTATCTTCAGATATACTATTAAAAAAGATAATATGTTATAATGTTAGTGATAGTAGTTATTCAATAATTAAATCTTTTCTATCTCACCGCCGCCAATGTTTTGTCAGAGATGGAATATCCTCGGAACTTATCCAAATTACGCTTGGTATACCGCAAGGATCACTGTTAGGGCCGTTGATATTTCTATACGAGTTGTCGTAAGACACACATTTCACTGATATTTGTAACCTTTATTAATAATATTCCTTCTTTAGTCTAACATAACCTCATAAAACCATCTTCTTCGCGGATGATACCATCAATTTCTGCGATATTTCTTTGGAGTACGCTGTAGCAATGAAAAACGAAACGCAGTCATAAGCAAAATATAGTTTAAAATTAACAAGAGATTTTAAGTTGAGAGCATTTTTTTCCTCCAATAAGTTTATAATTTAAAGTTGTTAACCATCTAGGGAGGTGGGGTTAAAAACGGTCTCAAACTACATAAAGGCCGACGTTTCGCCCAAACCAGTGAGGGATTTATCGAGGCTAATACGTAAATTAAAACCGAGGCTAATACGCTTTTTTAATTTACGTATTAGTCTTGATAAAGCCCTCACAGGTTTGGCCAAATGTCGGCTTTTTTATGTAGTTTGAGACCGTTTTCAACCCCACCTCCACCTAGAAGGTTAATAACTTTAAATTAAAAGAATTTAATTTAAACGATTTTGCAGTGCTCACTAAATTTTTAGGAATACACATACTCGTAGATTATAAGTTAACTTGGATTAAACATGGTCAACACGTAGCAAAGAAATTAAACAAATCGCTCTATGTATTTCAAAATTTAAAAAACTGTTTGTCAACTCCATTGCAACTCCTTATTTGGGGCCATTTTTCAGGTAAAAAATGAAATTTTTCGTTTCAACGGAGAATTATTCGAGTTTTAGGATATATTAAGTATAGAAAGGATTTTTGAATGTCTAAAGTACATTAAATCTAATCTGCACGTTTGAAACACAATCACCAGAATTACAACACACGTACAAAAACAATTTTATGTTTTATTTTAATAGGCTGAACACATCGCAAGATGGAACTATATACAGGGTGTTTCAGAATAAGATGCTGATCCTTAAGGGTGTCAATCCTTACGCGATTTTAAGAAGAAAAGTTCAAATAAACATATGTCCTAAACCTCTTAACTTTGACATATGCCTTCGAAGCTACAACAGCTATTTTTTGATTTAGAAATTTTTAATTTTTTTATTCAGTGGTTATTTAATGTTAGTTTTTTTTATTTTAATGTTAAAATTATTATGTATTAAATAATCAATAATTATTTGCCAAATCTTTTTTTACGCGAAAATATATCTATAAAGATATTAAAGTTATGATAAAAAAACGTTTTTTTTTCTTAAAACTTGAACACCTTGTAGATCAAAAGTTAAGAGGTTTAGGACATATGTTTATTTGAACTTTTCTTCTTAAAATCGCGTAAGGATTGACACCCTTAAGGATCAGCATCTTATTCTGAAACACCCTGTATTATGCAGTTAAGTTTTTTTAATGCATTACTTGTTGAAATTGAAGGATTAGACGAGTGAAATTGAACAAGTAATCAAAGATATTTTAATTAATGCGTATTATTGTTGGGAAGAATTAATGTATGATATTAAAAATAAGTATTTGTGATTAATTGTAATATTTTATGACATTAATAAATTTTATTATTAATAGATTGTGTTCAAAAATCTAACCAGATCTGCACTATTATGAATAAGACCCATATGCCAAGTTTTATAAAAATCTGACCTTCGGTTTTCCTGACATTTGTAAGATGTGGAGTAAAAATGAGATACGTTGTAGAAAAAAAAACACATTTATAAAGGAAATGTACACCGTAAAGCAGTTTGTGAAATCAAATTAAACATTTTAGTAACCGCCAATAATAATTAATTGTATCTAACTCGTAAACCATTATATGAACGCTACCTACTATCCTACGTCGGGACAAAACGAGGTATCGTGAACACACGTTCCTTAGACGAATTGAAAATTTTCACTCTCGCAAAACAAAAATAAAATTGCGTTTTAGAATAAAAATGGTTCAAACAAGAGTTATAGACAATGGAATTTCCAACAACTTTTTTCTCATGTGGACACATACTCTCTTATTTTAAATACAATCACATATTTTTTATGGCATTTTTGGTTTAGCAGGTAATTTTAGATGAATTTTCATTAGCATTACCTATTTGTAGTCGTTATTCAGATATTTTTACTTTACGATATTTTTTTTACATTTGTAACGTCACGCTTGACGTCATATACCGTCGTTACCTTTGCAGAAATAGCGTTAAAATTGGGACGGTGCGCAGCAGAAGTATTATTTTTTTATTGCAATTATGCAAAATGATATAGCTTCTACAGGGTGTCCGAAATTTAATTTCCAAACAAGAAAATTTCAAACCACAAAAACTCGATTTTTTCAAATACGATGCTGTACTTTTTTTGTCGATTTCGATACAAAATTAAATAAAGAATCAATCGTTAATAGCATTTCCTATACCTATCTGCCATGGTTTTTGACTTATTAATGACTTTTATAAAAGTTGAGGATTCGTTTGGAAATACTTAATTGAAAAGCATGCCTTGGAAAAAAAATTCTCACATTCTACGTGAAAATAAATAGTAATAATTGTCAATACTGTTTATCAATAATTGTCATTGTTAAATCATTTAAGATGGAAAATCAACAATATTCAAACACAGATATTTTGACTTTATTTTAAATCCATGGAGAATGTAATAGAATTATACAAAGAACATGCCGTACGTTCAATGAGAGATACCCTCATCTACCTGCAATGAATCAGAGAAATTTTCACCAAATACAATCGAATTTCATAATGTATGGAAGGGTGAAATCTGCTAAAGTGCGTCAAAAACCTGTAACAAATGATAAAAATAATAAAATTAACGTATTAGGATATTTCAATGCATTTCCCCGGCATTCAGTTCAACCTGCGATTGAAGATCTGGGATTAAAATATTCTACTGTTCAAGCAATATTGGAAAAACATAAAAGGCACAACTACTCATTTACTAAAGTGCAGAAACTTCACATAGGAGACGAATCAAGAATTGAATATTGCGAAGAAATGCTTTTAAAAATACAAGAAAATCCACTTTTTCTGACGAAAGTCATTTGGTCAGATGAAGCTAAATTTCGTAGAAAAGGGTTAGTCAACAAACGAAATTTTCATTTCTGGTCTGCTGACAACCCTCATTTGAAGCGTGAAAATCACTTCCAACGTCAATGTTAACGTTTTTTGTCTGTTCATGGGGAAACCGATATGCGTTTGTAATTTATGACCAAAATTTAATAAGCGAAAGGTACATCGAAATTGTATTAAGAGGTGTAGTGGAAGACTCTCTGCTAGAACTTCCCCTCAATACTTGGCGAAATTCTTGGTACCAGATGGACGGAGCTCCTCTCATTCAACTCGGGAAGTGGATCGAGAGCTAACACAGAATTTCGAGAATTGCTGGATTGGGCGCAACGTCTTATGCGTTGGCCACCAAAGTCGTCTGATTTGACGCCACTTGATTTGTTCCTTTGGGGTCTCATTAAGAGCAGGGTGTTTGAGAGCCCAGTTCAAACCAGAGAAGAATTGGAAGAAAGCGTCAAGGCAGCATTCCTTCAGTTGAATCCAAAATATATTTACAAGGCCTTTGTACAGGATCAATACAAGGATCAACCGTTTTTACAAGAAAATGGAGGCCATATAAAGCATTTATAGCATATTTATTTGTATATTAGCTTACCATTGGTTTAGTTAATTATTCGTTTCCTTACATTTTGTTAAAACATTATGTTTTAATAAGTTTTAGTTTTTTGTAGTTTTATCATGTGTTACGTTAGCAGATTTTATTTTATTTTAATTTTGACGTACAATGTGTGAATTGTTTTCCAAGCATGCTTTTCAATTATTTCCAAACGAATTCTCAACTTTTATAAAGATCATTAATAAGTCGAAAACCATGGCAAATAGGTATAGCGAATGCTATTAATGATTGATTCCTTATTTAATTTTGTATCGAAATCGACGAAAAAGAGTAAAGCATCGTATTTCAAAAAATCGAGTTTTTGTGGTTTGAAATTGTCTTGTTTGGAAATTAAATTTCAGACGCCCTGTAGAAGCTATATCATTTTACATAATTGCTATAAAAAAATAATACTTCTGCTGCGCACCGTCTCAATTTTAGCGCTATATCTGCAAAGGTAACCACGGTATATGACGTCAAGCATGACGTTACAAATGTAAAAAAATAACGTAAAGTTAAAATATTTAAAGAACGGCTACAGTTAGGTATAGGGAATGCTGATAAAAATTCATCTAAAATTAGCTACTAAAACCAAAAAAGTCATAAAAATCATATAATCGTATTTAAAATAAGAGACGATGTGTCCACTTCCGGTGTTTTTGGAAGTGCCGTCATCTTGAAAATATTTTTATTAAAAACATCACAAAGAACATCGGCCAACAACAAAATTTCAGAGCCATACGATTTCCCCATCCTTAGATTTCAAACAATCACCCTGTATATAAAACTCATATGGAGAGTTTTATAAAAATCTGTACGACGGTTTTCCTGTCATTTTATTTATAAGATGTGGAGTAAAAATCGGATACGTTATGTTGTAGAAAAAAATTCACATTTATTATGAAAAGGTGCACCGCGAAACATTTTGTAAAATTGAAGTAAACATTTCAGTATCATCTAACAATAGTTAAATGAATCTAACTGCTACAACCGTTATACGAACGCTACCTACGAGAGTACGTCGGACAAAACGAGGTATCGGGGTTTAAACTTCTTAAATTGAGTTGAAATTTCTCAGTCTCACAAAGCGAAAATTAAATTGCGTTTTAGAAAAAAAATGATCAAACAACAGTTATATACAATAGAATTTCCAACATATTTCTTCCTCAGTCGACCGGCCATCGGACATAATTTTGTTTTGTTTCAAACTCTAATTCATCGGAAAAAGTAAAGAAAAAGGGTTGTTAAACCCTGGAAAAAATGCCTTTTGATTAGATGACATTGAAGGTTATCACTATACCCAAAAAACTCAACGCATATTAATGCGATGATGTTTGACTCATAAGAATGAGAGCCACGTCTTTAAATCATTTTTACAAATTTTGTACGGTACGATACCCACATAGCACAATCATATACTAATAACATTCTAATAACATTTAGTAGGGATATTCAAATATGCTTAGAATAAGTTATACATATTCCAGATGTACATAGAATATTCTAGAATTGCACAATGTCCCACTTTTAAATATTGAATGAATAATCTGGAGGATTATTATAATGATAATACTGGAAATGTTCATATAATATTTCTATCTTCACTGAAATAATGATCATGTAATATTCTTCTAGGATTTACAGAATATTCTTATATTATTCTCAAAATATTAATAGATTTGATAAAATTCTATTTAAAACTGAAATTTTAGTTGTTGCCGACGTTTCGACCCCTATTGTGCGGTCTTCATCAGGCCGTTTGAAATTAAATGTTTTACAATAATTAGAAAACTACTGAAATTGTAGCAAAAACAATTATTTTGACATTGAACTAACACTAGTGTTTTCGGTCGTTTCCAATTACTGTGAAACATTTAATTTCAAATGCCTCGATGAAGACTCCATAACGGGGTTCGAAATGTCGGCATAACTGAAAATACATTTCATTTATTTCTCCTGAAGTCACTGACCCCTAGGGAATACTATAAATAATTGAAAATTAGAAAGAAATCTTTACATTGGTAATATTTATAACTAACGAACGTTGAACTTGCAGGAGCAAGATCCTTGATTCAAACGAGGCAGAAAGTAATTTTGTTAAAATTCTAACTTCAAAACACCTTCACAATTAAAACGTGAAAATGGAAACAAAAGGTGTATCTAAAACCCAAATAAAGATTGAATAAATTTAATTCGAAAGAATATAGAAGGGTTTGGTGTCAGAAAAACTCTATTAGCCTGTCACTTCTGTTACAAAAAACTCGATTACAAAAAGCCTTTGGACGTATTAAACACTTCGAAAATATTGACTAAGAAAGAGCTTGATATAACAGCTGTTCAAAACTTTTACTGGAATCAAAACACAATAGTGAGGATAGATAATGAAAACACGGAAGCTATCTCAATTAAATTACGTGCAAGGCTGATCCTTTCACCACTATTATTTAATATTTATTCGGAGACACTATTCACCAAAGCGCTTGAATATTCTGAAGACTGTAGAAATAGACGGTAAAGTTTTTAATTATAAAGATATGGTGGTGACACTACAATAATTACGGATAGCAAGAATGACTGCGACGGCTGATGGAGCAGTAACAAGTGAAGGAGTTGAAATAGAGTTAACAATAAATACAAAATAGACAAAATGCTTAACATTCAGCATAACCCCAATAGCAAAATACAATTCATAATATACAACCGGCAAATAGAAAAAGTACATACGTTGAAATACAGTTGGCTGATATCAAATAAACGAAACAAACAGCATGATCAGCATTAATCAGCAGAGTAAACAATCTGCTTACCAACTCTGCTACTGTATGGGGTGCTGAAGCATAGAACCTCTAGGCTGTAAAATTTGAGCATTGGGTATTTATCAAAAGAATGCTAAACATATGTACGTACTTCTGTTGTATGTTATAAGTAATATTTATTGATGTAGTATTAAACTTTTTATGCATTAAACCCAATAAATTCAACGTAATTTATATTGCATCTATTGATCAACTGGTTATCGAGAGGTGGAGTAAAAATCAAGATACATTGTAGGGAATGAAAGCACATTTATGTAGAAAATCTGCACTGTGAAGCAATTTGTAAAATCGAATTAAACATTTCAGTATCGGCTAACAATAGTTAAATGTATCTAACTGATAAGCTGTTATACAAACGGTACCTACTACACTACGTATATATATATTGTTACAACAATTAGTATCACGTGATTGTTATATCTCAGTAATTACTTATCGAATGAAAACATAGTTTAAACAAAAGTTGTGTATATTTAAATTAAAACAACTTTTATATGAAGCAAAAATGTGTAAAATAAATATTTAAAAATTCGAAAATCTTATGATCATAAATATCCGACGGGTGGTTTTTTTGATATTACATAAGGCCGGACCTTTGGACAAAATTGTACTAACTCTAATTCGTCGGAAACTTATTTATAAGAATTGGAGTAAAAATATATGATAATTTATTGAGAAATTTATGTTCACATATATCATTATATTGTTTTAACAATAACCTGTTATTGTATTTTTAAAACTTGAAATAAATAAAAGTTCTATTTTTACATTACGTACAGTTTCACGTTTATGGTATTCGTTTACTGCTTTGCTTGCTGCATACAGAACTTTCAAACGCATATAAACTTAGATAATAAAATGTTAATGATTAGTACTTGCACCACACCCACTACATATAGTAATTTTTATTAACTAATAAACTTCAGGGCATTGAAATTTGGAATCAGCAGTTATTTCAACTGTACCAAATACCAAAATTTCAACATATTTACATTATGTTCGCAATGACTTCTGCTACTGTTTAAGAACTTATTGTCAGAATAAATAAAATTAAATGTTGTTGATTGATAAGCATTTCACTTGAGAACAGATGGACCAATCTTCGTTTTTAAATGTTTGCAATAGTTTGCATAATGCATCATAAAAAGTTGCCTGGAAAGTTTACGAAAAACTGAAGGGGCATTTTATGTGGATCACTTGAGAACGGTTTTTGTTAATACTTAAAATATTCAGAATAGTCCGAATAAGGTTTGTAGTATATAAAAAATTGAAAAAGTGTTACACAGACTCGGAAAATTCGGAAAGTGCTATTCTCTATGAGAATTTTGTATAAGTTCAACACAATACTCGGAGGATGAATATGTGTAGTTACTGTTCGTTGTGGTATTCTGGTATTGGGAAGGTATTCACGAACAAAAATTCGGAACAGCAGATTCCAGGCACATGACAGATTTACAGAATTTTATTGGTTGGTCATCATAGTTAAAAAACTGAAACTCTCCAATATTACAGTAGACTTGCTACACAACATTTTAATCAACCAAAATTTGATAATCCCGTGACAATTTCTTCAAAAGTATTACACACAATTATACAAAAAACTTTATAAAAAAAGTTGTAAATCACATTCTCTACAACTTTTATTTAAAGTATTTCTGTCTAGTGTTTGTGTTTTTTCTCTTTTAGGTTTAATTTGGTGTAACAAAAATCACAGCTTAACAGAAAAAATAAAGTATTTGTACCCTAGTTTTTTCTATGGGTTTTCATTGTTCAGAATGTACAATTTAAGAATACGATCATTGGTGTACCTAAATGGCTCTGGTTTTTATGTTTTTGATGTATATGAATAAATTCTAATTACATTGAACATTTTAACCTTCCTCACACGTTAAACACAGTTCAATGCGCATTCATTGCGCGCTCTTGTACATCAAGCGAGTGTTCACGTGATTGAAGACCTCACATCGTGTAACGTTCAAATTAGTTAGTTTTCCGCAGAATTACAGCACCATCATGGTGCATTTTCGTAAGTTTTTTACGCTTAGCTTAATACTTTGTTATAGTCCCAAAATTGTTTCTAATATACTATAAATTTTTTGCAAAGACAATGTCGATATCATTGTGATGTATTTTGTTACATCTGTGGAGTCTATGCAACTGCAAAACACAGACGGAATATCACTGGCTTTATGAAGGAAATTTATGCTGCGCATTTCGGTATACAGATTGAAAAACAAGAACGCTCATGGGTTTCTCATAAGGTTTGTAATTCTTGTATTGAATCATTTCGTCTGTGGACATAGTCAAGAACTTCCTCGTCCGATCTACTCCTCACAAAAGAATGATACTCTCTCATAAGCAAGTGTGTTACCAAATTCACAACAGTCAATTCAGTCTACCGGTACAAGGGAACGTGAATATGTAGAAGAAACCTCAGCTTCTGAGTTGTTTTCACAAAATGAACTGAATGATTTGATAACTTATTAAAACAGGAGTCAGAACTCTTAGCATCAAAACTTAGAGAAAATAATTTATTGCAACCAGAAGTGGTAATTAGTAATAGAAGATAAGAAAAAAAATACTTTTAAAAATGGGATTATAAGAATGTAAACCTAGTGATTGGCAGCTCTTTATTGACAGCTCCAAAAAAAGTCTAAAATGTGTTTTGGTGCACAATGGGAACCGATATGCATCCATTCCAATTGCCCATTACACAAAACTCAAAGAAAAATATCAGAACTATAACTAGTTCAAAAAAAAAAATAATTACGACGAACATCAATGGTCAATTTGTGTTGATTTAAAAATGGTTAACTTCTTACTTGGTCAGCAAAGTGGATATACAGAATATCCTTGCTTTGTATGTCTCTGTACCTTTATTTTTTCACATAAAACTTGTTTTTAATTTAATTATTCACTACTTTTGTTTAAACCATTTTTTGATCTATATAATTTGATACGGTCATACGGTAATTACGTGACATTTATGTAATAATGATCATCAATCATCGAAAAAATCAATCACATTTGCGAGTCACGAGATGCTTTGCTCTCATGATGTTTTAAGGAGTAGGGAGGAGGAAACTACAATCGTTATGCTGGAATAGTATTGTGCTTCTGTCTGGTCGAATAGTTACCATACAAAAAAAATAGATGCCCAGTTGAATTGCACTATAATTAGTAGAACCATTAAATCTACTCGTCTCGATTGGCTTTCTGTTCTTTGTAATATTACTCTATCGAACAATCGACGAAAGCTGCGTTAAAACGAGAATGGGATAAATGCCAACTTAACAAAAACTTACCAATTTGAAATGACATTGAGAACCCTCTTGCTAAAAGACTTAAATCTCCTATATGACCTATATGGTTGCAAGACTACTCAACTATGGCATTTTCTGAAGTTGAAGAATGGAAAAAACTATGGTCTGGAGTTGATGTTTTCAATAAACATCTTATTGATGATCCAACAATAGAAGTCCCGGGCTTTGATCAAAAAAGAATGATTATCTGTTTTTCCATTATTTTGTTTTGCTATTTCTTTAACCTACTATTTTTTTCGTGCAATGGCTGTGCTCTTATATTTTATGTTCTTATTCATACCGTCTAGAATGTTTATACACTTAATTAAAATTATTACATAAGAATACTAAAGTGGGTAAGGGTTGGCCTGTTTAGGTTTTAGTGATTTTCCTCCGAAACCTTGAAGCAAATGCTTTTCCAAGACGAACCAATCCACAGTTGCACACGATTTCTTCACCGCACTATACAGGTTTATACTGATCTTCTGGGGCATCATACATAACACTTACATCACAATACAATATTTAAAATGTACTATACGAATAAATAAATAAATAATTCTATATAATTATTATTTATTATCCCAATGTATTTAACCAATCACAACGATCAATTCTAGTTCTATTCTACTCCGAAGGACGAGTCATTTAAGAGTTGGGTTTGGCAGATTTGTGTCTATCACATTTTAACTTTAATTTTTCAGTTTTGACCAAGCACACCAAACATTTGTGATTCAAGTTGTTACTATTATCGAAGTAATTCTCCTGCAGAGAATCCTACTGCACATATGTGAGCAAGCTGGATGACTATCTGGAGAATCACTTTAAATAAGAAACACTACCTAACAGGATAATAAACAATCTAATGCAAATAATACCAAAATTAAAATTGGTTATGCTCAGTTTTCTCAATATTATATGTATCTTATGCAATCATCTTAATGCTTGAACTGTAGGAAAAAATTAACAGTGTAGTCAAATTGTGAAAGCAAACATTAGAACGGTTGGCTTTGAAGACCATGCATTGAACAATAACGTACAGTTTTACCGTTTTTACCTAAAGTCACAGAATTATTGACGAGCGACGAATGAGCGAGACCATAACTGTGGCGAGACCATAAAACGAGGTTATGAACGAGTTGTATACAAGATTTTATGGTCAACTATATAATTTTACTCAAAAAAATCAGAACTGCAGAAAGGATTTGTCATACCAAAGTATATCTAGTTGTCTTTGGTTGTGTTTATAAATTGACAGTTTTTGCTATTAAAATCCACACATTTCTTCTGACATTCATTGACATTGACAGCCGTCCATAAAATAACAATAGAAGATTCATAAAGAGGTACTTTATTGCCTAAAAGTATCATAAACAGCAGATCTGAAGTCGGGCGATTGACCATAAAAGTCGGTTTAACTGAAAACAATTAATTATTATAATTGCATATTGTACTATGAACTACTAATCAAATTCATATTTTGTTGCACTTGTATAAACCCCTGGCGTTTGTTTCTGAGTTTAGATCCGATCATATTACTACATGTAGTACATTCATAAAAGAATTGTTTTATTTTTCTTGAGGAGTTCAAATATGTACCCAATTGAAAAGATTTGGTGCACTTTTGATTATTTTTTGAGGAAATTTTAATGCCTTACATACTTTGCTTGGAAGGACGTTTCCAAAAAACATTACTGAATCATAATCTTCTTAACCATAGTTGCCAAGGTTTAGTCTCCTATCGCAATAGTGCAAGGCAAGAAACCGTTAAAAGTCAGGTAATTATTTTCTTTGAGTCTAAAAGGCAACTTTTATTCAAACTTCATTGTATTTAGAATCTGACATGATAGATAAGTAATTACTTGACTTTTAGCCTTATTTTGTTTAAAATAATAAAGTATGCAAATATACATCGTTTGACCGACCGACTAAAAACTCGTGAGACTACTATAAGTAGCCGTTCGGAACCACCAACAGGTATCCATCAGTGGTCTTCTGTGCTAGCTTTACACTGACATTTTTTCAAAAAATGGAAATTTTCTCTTCTCTTGACTTACCAGTAGTATTTCTTTTGGATCTCTTTCTTTCTGATTTTTCTTGTGCCTCACCATCTTTTTCCTCTTCTTTGCAGTGATTGTTAATGTGACTTTGCAGGCCGTAACTATGACGTATGTTAAAATTATCTGTAAAATGTTACATAAAATAAAATTTTAATTTTGTTTTTATTTAGAAATCTACATTTGAAAACCAGATCTGATATAGTTTTATAATTTATACACTTAGGAGACGTTTCCGCGTTTTAATGAACTTGTTTCTGCATAATTAATTAGAAATTTTATGAGGACAAAAAATGCTATTTTCTGGAACATTAATTAGAGATGTTTGTATGAAATAAAATTTGTCACTTCTAATACTCATAAATTGTTTGAATAGTTGAGCTTGTGGAGAAACTCGCATTAATATCAAGCAATAAGAAATTTAAAGAGTAAAAATCGTAACAGTATTTTATAATGTACGATACAAAGCAAGTTTAGAATTTTTTTGAGGTTGGATAACAAAATAATAAATAATTATCGTTAAAAAAATAATCGAACTTTATATATTAATTTTTTACTTTATAATTAAGATATCAGATTGTTTATTTGTGGAAATATTTCATTCAACATTTTATTAATCAACTTACATTTTTTTGTCACGCAAAACTTTTTATACACAAGTTAGACATTTTGTGAATCTTGACGAGCAACTAACAATAAAAAATTATATGAAATTCTAACGGAAGATTTTAGTGAAAAGGTAAGGCTTCTAGAGAGGACCCTGAAATCTCCCAGTGTATAGGTTTCACACCAAATTATACTGTAACCGTCTTTTTTTGTTGATAAGATGTATTTTACATCAGTTCAAGATTAACAGTAAATACAGTAGTATAGTAATAGTATATTACACAACGAGAGTTGTAAACAGCATATTACGCCAGAGTGGAGTGGTGCAAGTACCACGAGGGCGTAATTGCTTTACAACTTGAGTTTTGTACTATACCATCCCCGTCTCCCCTATCCTTGTACCATCTTTCCAATCGCTCACAAACGTTTCACATCTTTCCATTAGCATATTCCATCTAAATTTTTGCCCCGTAAGTTTTTGCCGCCCAAAAATATCCGCTACTGATATTTAAACTCCCCAAACACCTCCAAAAGTTTTTACCTCCAAAATATTTCCCATCCAAAAAATTTCGTGTCCAAAATTTTCAGTTTCCAAAATTTTCACACTTTGGCTCTGTAGTTTTATCTACCCCCTCCCGTTACTTTTAACAATGCTTCTCCTTCCGTTCCTTCGACTACCCTTAGAATTTGTAATTTGTTTATTTACGAAGGCAGTCAAGGTATTTTCACATGTCTTATACTCGTCCATAAATTGCAAGTAAAGGAAATGTAAATTTAAACTTCTGAATCAGATGAAAACGTCATATCATTGATGAACTCACTATTCGAATGATGATTTTGTCACAAAGTTGTGCAGCGTTTCTAAAGAAAACTAAACGAATATTAATTGAAAAATATACAACACACGAATATCTATATTAAACAAATTAAATTCTACGGTGACTATTTACAAACAATTAGAATCTACGTTAAAGTTGCAAGCACTTCGAACAAAATTACAACACATGTATGCACTAACAGTTAACAAAAAAGAATATTTAAAGTTATTTGATGTTGCTTCAACTAAGACGCAGACTTCTAGGGCCAAGTGTTCCATGTGATACTGCACCTAGGTTATGACCGCAACTCCTATAATTTTACATCGGTGATTTTTCAATTAGCTGATATTGATGAAATTTATATTGTCATAAGTTTATCTTCACCATATGCTTACTATTGAACTACTAATACTAATCAGTTGAAATAGCCATTACTTTACTGCTAAATGTTGTTAGACGATAATTAACGTGTTGCATTAGTGGTAACATTCTCGATGTCCTTCTTTTTTGAAAATATATATCAAGCTTGTTTGTAACCGACATTGCACGATTTATGGTTAATACAAAAAATGGGGATAAGGATAAAACAAGTTGTTCATTATATTCCTTATTTATGTAGTCCTCTTCTACAAACTTCTTCCCGTTCCTTCTCACAAATACTTTCAAATTCTAACTAGTTTCGCTATATCAGTTCAAAATAGTATCTCTCATTGCCACCTTCTTTACGAATATGGGGTGAAGCATGGATGTAGGTAGGTACATACGTTTCATCTAGATACATAAGTATAATCTTGAGAATAAACCAGCATTATATCAGTAATCGTTCTGATTTTTAATAATTAGTGTAAAATACACATTTGATATTGTTCCATTGTTATATTAAGTAAGATGTTTTCCTTCCCAAATTATCCAATGGTTTTCTTGCCTTTAATTACCATCAGAGATTGAGAAAAAAGTTTAGGTGTCGAGGGTTGCATTTGTACAATTAATGACAATGTGTTGCATATAAGAATACAATTAAATATAACCAAATCAAATGTTATCTAATTACTGTATTACCTAAATTTGTACTTTTAAAGAAGTTGTAATTAACGAACGTGAAACACCAAAAAACTATACTCGGACACTAGCTATTAAAACACGTGTTCGCGTATAGTTTTTTGGTGCAGTTTTTTGGTGTTTCCCATTTGCTGCAGTTTAGAGTTCCATTCCTTTGATCAAGTTGTAATTGCTTTACACAATCTTCCCGGTACTTCCAAAGAACACATGGTGTTTGCTTGCTTGAGGGTTACTAGATCTACTTGCGTACATAATAATTTAAGTAATGTTCTTATAAATTCAATACAGGCATACTTAAAAATATTTTATTGTAGAATAACTAATAAACAAAGAAATTATATCGGTCATATTAATAATGTTCGTGGAGGGATGCGCGAGTTTGATAAAGTAATGACAAAAAAATCTGCGAGTGGAGTTTCTGTATAGTTTATTTTTCATTGGTTAAGAGAATTCTAACGAACATAACCTCGATTTTTTTATTTTTTTAATGAATAAAATAATAAAAGTCAAAAACTGGACATTAGCTAACCAAAGAGGAAAATAAATTACTAGGAATTTGTTATGTGAACGAGCCACATTACCTAATGCCAAAAATCAAAATGATTTGCAAAGACTTAATAAATTCAGAATAAGTACCTACCAAAAAATATAGTATGGTCATAACAAAAAACACGCGGCAAATTGAAGTTTGGTGCCGAGCAATAGAAGAAGCGATGAAGCTGAACTATTTAGGCACTCAAATTTTAGTGACATAAGCCTAGCATATGAGGTTAGAGTAAACTCCATTAAAGCATATTTATAAAACGTGTCGAAATATATAAAACCAAAACGTCAATGACGAGTACAGAAATAAAAACCCTAATAATACAATGAGAAACAGTGCAAGATCATATCACAGGAAGATTACAAATCGAAAATGTAATTAGATTTAACCGATCCAGAACATATGTAGCATTTCAAAAGAAATCATAGTTTCCATTTGATTCAAATTTAGTTAAAATAATACAAATTTAAATAAAAAGTATTAGATATTGATTTCTCTTTTGGATTTTATACAATCGTTCTACATTCTTTCTTCTATGTTTTTTCTTCAACTGCTTCATTTACACTCTTTCTTCAGCTGCGTCTTGTTCTTTCTCGTTTTTGTTTATACGGAGGTTTCCATTTGAATATTTTTTTGAAAGCGTTCTTTACTTCTTCTCTGCATGTCACCATGCCATATCAACTGTTTTGTTTTTATGTCGCGTACTGCTTATTTTACTTATTCTTTAGTTTACAATGTGTCCTAGTCTAGAAATCCTCGCTGATCTTTACTTGAAATCTATTTCTCTTATTTTTTTTCATTAATTGCCACTATTCCTTTGTAAATTGTAAAATGAAGTCTAAATTTGCATTACGCCTATAATATACTCATTCCTGAGCATTTGCGTTTTTAATTCTTGTCTCAAATTCTTTGCTCCTGCAAACCTTTATCGGATTTGAGCTCTAACTTTAATTTTTATTTAAAGTGGATCAATTACTCCACTCCACTTCTTTTTTAAATGGTTTTCTCTGTTTCATAATTCTTCAATACAGTGAAGGTGCAATAGAAAAACAGTATTTTATCAAAAGGTTTTACTAATATTTCGTCCCGGGATACGGGAGCTATATCAAGGCTGAAAAGGCTCTTCTGCATCAAAGGATCGTGTCTTGGTATCGGTTTTATTATTATGTTATTAATTTCTGTTTGTTCTAGAGCTTCCCATAACTCTTGATTTATAGATATTTTTCTCAATTACTTGTGTTAGACCTGTCAGTACGAAAGCCCGATGATTTTTCTCTTCCATTAATAGTTTTCTTGTTCTACTTTATTTTTGTGACTTTTTCGCATAATCTATTAAGAGTGCTTTAACTGATAAACCTCTATAATTTGTGTCTAAACTTTTTCCTTATACATTTACCTGCTGGTTCACTATTTATTTAAAAAAATACTGGGAAACTTAGCTTTATTTAGCAGAAGACTTTGGAAACTTAACAATTTCTTCAGTTGACAAACAGAATTTATTTGATAATCATATCAGAATGAATATCATCAATGTTACAAAGAATAACCTGAACAATGGTAACTTCTGCATATGATAGAACGTTAATGTTCGTATGGAGGCATGGTATGGTATGTGTGGTGGTGAAGGACAATATTGTTTAAAAAAGTGTTTTTAAAAGTTTTTCAATTATTTTTCAAAAGATAGAGAAGAGACAAGAAAATGTTTTAGGCAAAAGTTAAGTATTTGATAAATATTCTGTAATAAAAAATTTTCTATGATTATTATTATGATGTGCAGGGTGTTTTAAAGACTGCCACATAACGCTAACGACTTAAAACTTAAATAACCTGCTTAACTAAAAAAAGAAACCCCTGTGTTGGAATCTAGAACTAGTTACCTTTCAATCGGTATTAGGGTTACCAACCCTTAACTGTGGTAGCGATAGCAATTTCTCAATATGTCCATTGTTTCACGGGATGTGTGCCGTTATCCAATAGTGAACGTTCTAGGCATGCGCACGTGAACTTTTAATTTCGAAGCATTGCTTTTTTACTAACCTAAAATTTTTATATGTCAAATATAATAGTACTTGTCATCCGTTATTACTATTATTCTGTGTACAATCAAACAAGATTGCGTATTAATGTTCAGTTCAAATAATAGGTTTATTCAATTTTACTTTGACAAAGTTATATTTGAATTTTTGTCGATCTCCTTTGAACCATTGTTTTTATACAACTTAAACTGAGTATACTCGTTCCAGTAGTTATATGTTCTAAGGATTTTACTTATTGTTGAGGTGTACTTGGTAATCTATTTGAGTCATCATCTTCCCAAATGATTCTACAATGGTCTCAACGTAACACTAGGTATTTGTCTTTTAATGTTATTCTTACAAATTTGGTTATTACATTTCCAAATCTCCGTACATTTCCGTCTATCCAACAAGTTTGGTCCAGAGAGGCCATTGAATTAATTATTTTTGCAGTGTACCCAAATGGTACGATAAATTAACGAGTGGTGGCGTGGAACTCTGCCTTAAAACATGCACCTATTTAAAATTCTTAGTTTTGTCCGCACATTTCTCTAATTCGCATTCCATCATAATTTACATCTTCAGCATGTTGTCCAATACTCTAATTCCGTTTTGTTGCTCTATTTTACCGTTTAAGTTTATTTTCCTTGCGTTTCCAATTTTTTGTTATAATCTCGTGCAGTTTTTCAAAGAATTTGTTGCGATTTTAGTTCCATAGATATTCATGTCTACATTCTTCGTCAGTATTTTCCTGTTTTAAATTATATTTTAAAATTAAAATTTCTTATTTCTACTCTTTAATTCTTCCAAGTATCAACATACATCATCCTCTTTTGTCGTTTTCTGTTTAGCCCATAAATTGCCATTCGAGGTTTTTATTAGAGATTTGATATTTAATTTTTTTTACAGATCGCTGACCCCAAACTTAACCGTAAATCTAGAGGATCAGAGTGCTTCTCTTCTTCATCTTTGGAGGTGTTGTATTATTCAATTTAGAAGCACATTGTTTTATGTTGTTCGCTATTAGATATAATATGTACTACAATTGTGAGAAATGTTAATTTTGGAATAGACTGCCATTGTTTTTTTGAGTTTCGCAACAAAATATTGAGATTCCGAACGTAGTGAAAAAGTTAAACAAATATCAACCATAGCAGCTCCTAAATTATGTAGTTGTGGAGCAATAGCAAAATCAGTGTGTGGGTGCTTATACCATAATAGTTGTGTAAACAGGATTAATTCTTGTTGTAGCATTCCGCTGATTTATGCAACATCGCCAGTACATGATTCAAATAGCGCATTACCTATATGGAAATGTGAGTATGTATCTCACTTATTTACTGCATTTAAAGAATTAATAGCTGAACTTAAATTATCAAACAAACTACTTATGGATAAAAATGATTTACTAGAAAATGAAAATAAATTGCTAAAAAATCAAATCAATTTAATGAATGCCGAAAATTCCGCAAATATTTGTGACATTGAACCTTCAATATCAATTCTTAAAAAACCGGTCAATATTTCATATGCAAAAGCAACAAGATCGTCACAATCGTCCGAACCTCTCTTATCTCCAAAAACACCGTTTATTAATGAAACTCGTGTTGGGGAAAACAAAAACCCGGAATACAAAGCAAACACTGTATTAGAAGAAACACAAGAAGCA
>JALBCR010002364.1:0-117500 GCA_030710515.1 Abscondita cerata | reverse complement strand
AACTTGTAGCAACAGGTTAGGTATTTCTTAAAAGCGGAAACCTCTTTCGCAATAATTAAACGCTTTTAGAATGAGTAATGACTGAAAGGCCGGTCCAGGTAACGGTTGACTAAAATAGGTAGAAAAGGTAGCTAAAAATATTTGTTTACTAAGAATTTCAAACGCTCGATATTTCTTAATTGAGAAACGTTGTGAAATTTTGTACAATCACCGATGTTAGTTTTCTTGACCTTTTATTTAAAATTAATTTTTTATTCTTAATGGAGTAATTACTTAATAAAACGCGTAATTGGAACTAAGCCTATATAGACATTAAAATCCAGGGACGATTCATTATTAATCGTTAACATTAACTTAACTTTTAAGATTGTTATCACGCAACTCGAATTTACTCAAGTGTACTAGTTTTCAACAATTTTGAACAATTATTACAAGGTTAAATGTTTATTTAAAGACAGGCGCAAAGATTAATTAACGTCTTCATAAATTAGCTAAAGATTGTAGGCTGTAGTTCAAATTGGTAGATTTTTACATAAATAGAGGTACCTATTATAATTTGGGATAAGGGTTTTAAATTTAAATTTATTAATCCTAACTTAAAAATATGAAAGATGAAGATAATATAGGCTTCTTTATTCGTAAGTAATTAGAGAATCGATTCAGTTATGAACAATAAAACATAACAAATGCTATTTGTGATTAATTTCTTGAATGTTTCAAAAATCATAAAAAAACATATACTTAGTTTTTTTTAATTTAATTGATACATTGAAGTTAATTTAAATTTAAAATTAAATGTGAACGAAATCGTCAATTGGAACTTATTGCCACTAAACACGAAAAACAACCGTTAAATGATAAATTTCTTAAAAACTTCTATACCAATTAATGTATTATAAACTAGAAACACTTCAAAATAGACGCACAATTTATGTATAGGTCATTTTTTGTATTTATCTTAAAAATTTTTAATTTCAAAATTACATTTACTTCAACCGATTAAAGTTTGGCATCCACTTCAGCTCACTAGAATTAGTCCATAAACAGAATGTTGCAATGATATAATAAGTACTATTTGGAATTAGATATTTTTGGTATGTCCCTAAATTGCTTTAAAATATGTGTGATTAAGAGTATTAGAGGTCTTATACTATAATATATTCATATAATTTATAAAACACTGTCGTCTCATAAAGAATGTAGTACGTATGTTTAATTTTTTGTTAATTTCTTGTTAAGGCACACTTTTTTTCTCTTTGTTGAAGTACTCTATAATTGGAGTTTTATATAACTCCGTTGAGTTGTTGAGGTGTTGAGTACCTTGTTATAAACCAACAAACAAAATAGGCTCTTGAAATCAAATAATAGAATATTTGAGAAGAATTTATGTTCAACTTTAAAATATCTTTGCTTATTCCTCAATATATTTAATTATTTAAAAAATTGTAAATGTTTATCAGCTATAACTTGTGAGATAGGAATTCGTTTTTTGTGAGTTAATAATATAATCTTCTTTGATTTGCTATTGGTATATCAGATAAAATATCGTACAATGTCGGCGATGACAATTACAAATTAAACACCAATTTCTGTAAATTGATTTTATGTTTTCTCTATCTGTTTGGTATAAAGAAGAAATGAAGATTCATTAAAATATGCATTTCTTTTTCTGCAAAAACACCAACAAAAAATTTCAATCAATTATGGTATCTAGATAAGCAATAAGTTGTATAACTAATTTTATCAAAATTATGCTCCCCTATTAGTCATCAGCTTTAAGCTTTTAAATGTAAAAACTCTTTTTTACTTTTGAATCGTAAAGACGAATCAAATATTAAACCTATGTATTTGTTTATGCACGGTGCATTCCAACTAAAACGAGCTACTCCTAATAATTCCTTTACTATCTATTTTGTTTTGAACAAAATTCAAAATCAGGGCAATTTTTGTTTTTAGGGGGATATCTTTTAATGACAAATTTGATTTTGAGACGTCAGACAGCCTCCATCTCAAAAATTTGAAATTGTGAAAGGGGTCAAGTTACCCCTCATTTTGAAGGTCTTTTTGTTGTCTTTATGATCATTTAAGTATTTCAAAATTTGACTAACAATTTTTCAGAAAACCATTTTTGTTAGTAATTTTTTTAAATTAAATAGCCAACTAAATTAAATTTTCAAAATGTCTTCCATCAACTTACATACAATAGTACCATCTAGCTTCTACAGCTCTTGTCACATTTTGAAAGATTTTGAGGGGAAAAGAATAGAGAGAAACTACTATCAGATCAGAGTTTAATCGATTATTAAAAAAAAAATTTTATGAAAATTGTCACCCAAATTTTGAAATAACTTAGATAGTCCAGAATGAGGGATAAATAATTAGATCTCTTTCACCATTTAAAATTTTTGAGGTGGGGGCGTCGGGGACAGAGTGTTGACGTTTTAAGATCAAATTTGACATGTCCCCTTAAAAACGAAGATTGCCTTGTTTTGGATTCTGCTTAAAACAAAACAGTAAAGAAATTATTAAATTAAAGGGGTGATTCGGTTTAGTTGGAATACACTGTATTTATAAATTTACAGGTGAAAACCTAATTTAATAACAATATTAATTTATGTTATGTTATGTTACGCACCATAACAACAATATTTATGTGGGACATTTTTAGGTTACCTCAACTTATATTAAATATTTAAATGTTCTGCGGAAATTCAGTTAAATTTATTAAATCCTCCAAAGTTAAACTTCCACATGAATATCCTTGTAAGGATTCCTTGAGGTGAAAAAATAAAATTAAAAACTACCCTAATTTCAGTTTGCCGAATTTGCTCAAACCTATGCGAGGTTTGTCAAGACTCTTGAAATTAAGTAGTGAAAGTTCAACTTATAACACTAAAATTAAATTTCCAACTAATATCTATAAAATCGTAATGGATCAACTGGCCGCTGACACAAGTGGTCCTCGCCGACTGGCCGCTCACACATAAATTTTTTTTAGTACATTTAATACGGCCAATGTATTTGAATTTTCAAAGGTTCCATCAAGGTTATGTCCTAAATTTGCAACTATTGTTTCATTAAACCAAACCAACATTCCTCACCGTTACCTTATGCTAATAACACTTTAAAAAATAACTCTGTATATGTAGTTTAAAATTAGAAGTATCTTTTAAAATCTTTAAACTTTTAAAACAGGCACTGTTAAATTTATTGTTGTGTCAGAGGTCAGACGGTAGCGCCTAGTTGTCCCCTAGGCTAGATGGCTAACAGCCAGTCGGCAATGGCTACTTAACTCGGCGTTCAGTTGTCTCGTAATCAGTCTTCCGCAGCCAGTTGGCGGTGGCTAGTTGGTACACCGCTATAAGACGGTTTTATAACCATTAATCAAGTTGATTGATGACAGTCAATTTGTATTTATCACATTTTGTAGATATATGTTTTAGATACAAAACACGAAAAAAAAGAATACTGAGTTAAAGAGGTTAAAACAATAGTCTGAAGTATAATCGAGAAAAAGACCAGAGCTGGTAGAAGAATTTGAGCAATATGCAACAATCCAAACAGAATTCTTAAGATACATGGATACATAATAATTACTTTAGGGTAGAATCCGTTAAAATTATATCAGAAGAGTCTAATGTAGGCATAGTTTTGGGCAAACAACTGGAATTAGGAATTTCAATAATGAATACAGAATTAGAAGATTAGAACAGAAACGATCTAGACACAAAAATGAAGGAAAGTACCAATGCGAGCAATGTATGACGATTAAACAAAATCAGTAACATCAGAAAAGAGGCTAGTTGCTGCAACTTGAAAATACAACTGGAAGGAAACGAAATGATGATTATTGTAATACAGATGAACATAATCAGAGAGAAAGAACCTATTCTAAAACATCAAAATGTAGAAACAATCGATGATTAATAAAATAATTATTGATCTCTGGAAACGACACTTTAATGAGTTTGTGTACAATGGACAAAAAAAATAACACATAGGGAACTATTAATCACGCACATAAAAAAGAAGGGACGATGAAATAAAGAGTAGCGACATAAATGACAGAATACAATAATGAAGAATTTTACCATCCAGGAAGATTGGAATAATAATCCCTGTAGTTAAAATGACTGAAAATAAAACGAATATTAACCGAATATTAAAAAAATTATTGATTGGTAACCAGTTTAAGTTCCTGATACAACTTCATAATGAACGCGTCAACAAAAATGATATAGTAATTTAAATGAAAAGGCGTTTTTAAAGGGAAGCCGATTCTTCTCTAATGTTTCTAAATTTGTCGCACCATGGCAATCGCATAGTGTACGATAACAGCTTGATGTTTTCATAATTTTGCTTAATACGGGTTCGCACACAGCCAAAAGTTTTAAGATTTTCTAACCTCTGTTTTTATAATTTGCTTCTATAATTTTTTCATTATAAAACCAATCTGCGTTCTATAATGAGCCATAACGTTACCATTATAGCACGCTGTTTTTATATTTGCCTGGTTGGTAAGACTGAATCACTGCAACTAATAAATTTGACATAATGAATTTTATAACAAAGTGCGTGATTTGTGGTTATTAATGTGGAAAGTTTGTGGAATAATCATTTTTATGTTTAAAATATTTCAGATACGCATATTCTGGTAAGTATATTAAACCCTTACTTTTCTTTTATTTTCAAGCCTAATTGACTTTATTCTTCTCCAGGAAAGTACGAGACAAGGTTTGTCAATGTTTTGAAAAAAGACAACAAAATTGGATTAATCATCTTGTATTATATTTTAAGGTAACAACTAATGTAGTTATAATTCATGCTGTTTGCGAGTAAATGAATCAAAGCCGAAGCATGTTTGACGAACATCATTATTTTAACAATAAGTTTTGCGACACCTAGTTTCGACTCGTATTAACAATCACATATGTAAATGCATTTGCATTAAGCAACTATTTTGACACATATGTAAAAGCAGTTACATAAGTCGATCCTCTGATGATTATAGGCACCTAAGTTTTATCAAAAAGTAAAATCTTGAATCGCCTGCTGTAAGTTCGCAAGAGGTTGTACAATAGTAAACAAACACTGAGAATTACTCATTTGTGGAAGCGTTGATTGTAGAGGAAAAATGAGTTTGTAATAAATATAACAAGAAAAGTATTTAAAACAATAACCTAATAAAAAATTAAGATGCGTTTCTTATGTAATAAATTTTAAATGTTGATCCAGGTTTAGTTAAGGCATTTTTACCATGGTCAAAATTTGTACTGTAACCATACGCTTAATAAATAATGGACAAAATTGGGTTTTATTATTGCTACTATTGTGATTTCTTAATCATAACAGTGTGTTATATATTGTTTAAACATTAGTTGTTAACTACCCTAATTGTTCGCTTTAAATTAATTAATTATAAACTTTATTATTAAAATGAATGTAAATTATATGCACTTACTTTCATAGCGAGATATGTATTGTCATTGGCTTCTGTAACAAATTTGTTTATGTCATCTTCTAAAATCTTAGATTTTTGGGCATGTAACCAACAGAAGCCCTTTTTAATAAACCCTGTAACTTTTGATATTGCCTAATATCTATATTTATGTACAGATTCAAGCAGGATCTTATCATTGAGTAAGTTGCCCATAATGTAGACGACTTGTATGTTTTACTTTGTAATTGAAAATATGCTAGCAGTACATTTTCTGATATATTTTTAACGTGATTTTCTTCACACCATTTTGTAAACTTTTGTACTGCTTTTCATAAAGGTGCCGTGACTTATCGGGAATTATTGAAATTGCAACATTTTGGGCAATTTCGCGAATCTCTGGTGGAGTGCAGTTTATTTCTTCGCTCATAGTAGAAACATAAATTTAGAAATTGACAATTAACTATAACAATTAAATTCGAATTTCAAAACTTGGTAAGTTAGTCGTACCAACTTCAAATAAAAAAATGAAATTAGCCTCTAGATTTATATCATATTTTTATTACACAATTTTATTTATTTTTGAAATAAATGCGCAAATTATAAAAATAGTATAAAGAACTCGTTTATAAGTCATTTATAGCACTTGTCCATTAAAACACTCAGCTGCGCGGCTCGTGTCTTAAACTTGAACGCGTGCTGTAAGATGACTTAAAAACTCGCGTTCTTAAATATACTATTATAAAATAGTAAGATTTAAATCTCCCTTGAAAAAAATTATTATGTAATCACTGGGTGACTACTTCACTATATACGAGGATGTATTGATATCTAGTTAGCCTAGACCAGTTCCTTGCATAAACAAAATATTGCGTTATCATAGCAACGAACAATAATACGTTTGAATGGTTTAGATTTAGACAATGTTATGTTTGAAATAATAACACTATTCTGGACTTCCATTGTCTATATTTTATTTTAATAGAATAAATAGAATAGAATAGAATAATAGGTTAAACTGTTTATTCTATTAAAATAAAATATAGACAATGGAAGTCCAGAATAGTGTTATTATTTCAAACGAACAATAACTTATTAGAAGTGTCAGTGTAAAGTTTGACGTCAAAAAAGTAAACCAGAGTCACGCAATAAATTAAATGAAAAAGATGTCAACCGAAATTGTGAAAATCGAAAACTTGGAGTATCGAGCCATTATCAAGTACCTGTATTTAAAAGGGTTAAGAGGTAAGCAGATTTACGAAGATATGCTTAATACCCTTGGTGATCAATGTCCTTCGTATGCGACCGTCAAAAATTGGAATACAAGCTTCAAAAGAGGTAAATTTTCCATTAAAGATGATGACCGATCGGGAAGGCCAGTTTCTGTGTCAGTCCCCGAAAATATCGATGCAGTTCATGACATGATTTTATCAGACCGTCGAATTGGGCTAAAACGGATATCTGAAGCACTGAATATTTCATACGAACGCGTTCATCATATGGTTCACGTCAATTTGGACATGAGAAAAATTGCTGCAAAATGGATCCCCAAATGTTTGAATGTTGACCAAAAGCGTGCAAGGGTAGAAGCATCGCGTTCGATCTGTGCTCGATTTGAAAACGATGTAGACTTCTTAAACCGAATTGTTACTATGGATGAGATTTGGGTACATTTCTACGATCCAGAAACAAAGCAACAATCGATGGAATGGCGACACTCTGGTTCTCCAAGACCTAAGAAGTTTCGTGTCCAAAATCTGCTGGAAAAGTTCTTGCTTCAGTTTTTGGGATTGCCATGGAGTAATCATGATTGATTTTTGGATAAGGGTAGAACAATAACTGGAGATTACTATTCGACATTACTGACCACTCTACGGGAAAATATTAAAGCGAAAAGACGCGGAAAGCTATCCAAAGGTGTTTTGTTTTTGCAGGACAACGCCCCTGCACACAAATCTCATGTTGCCATGCAAAAATTCGTGATTTAGGGTTTGAATTACTAGAACACCCCCCTTATTCACCCGATTTGGCTCCGTCCGACTATCACCTCTTTCCTCAACAGAAAAAAGTTTAAAATGTCGTACATTTTCTTCCAACAAGGAGGTAATAGAAGCTGTGGAGGTCTGGTTTGCAGAGCAAGAAGAAACATTTTTTTGAAAGGTCTAGAGACGTTGCAGGTTTGCTGTAATAAATGTATCCAATTAAGAGGAGAATATGTTGAGTAATAAAATATTTTGACATTGAAATTTTGTTTGGTTCTGTAGTAGGCTAAGAATTTGTCAATATATTTTTGTATAAATATTATGTTTACTGTAATTAAACATTCTCAGTTTAATATTTTAATAAATTACCTCAAAATCACTTTACGAATGTTTATAGTATATTAAGTATCAAGAACGGTAAGGGACATTTACCGGTCGACGACAAAAGTCTTGATGAAGACCGATAAACCCTTAACATTCATGATGCTTATACTATTTTTTGAACGATCGTATTAAATTACACTTCAATGAAATTAATTCAATTTTTAATAAATAAACGAAAAGTCAAAAGTGAGGTTTACATTTGGAGAAATGACTCAATATAATAGTAATTTTTACTTACCGATCAGACGTCTTAAGCCTACCAACCAGTAAACATATCCTACCGTCGTGGAAACGGAGGCTGTAAGTAAACAAAAATGCTCGATCGTGCAAACAATTTATTTGTTTATTGAATATGCAGATACTACCCTTCAACCGAACACGTCAGAATAGACTTTCTTTTTCATGAAAATAATACAAATATTTATTGAAATCCTTTTTTTGTTGTAGCAGCTAAACACCAAACTACATGGATTGGAGATTATTTTTAGCAATTTCGAATTCGTGTTTATGATCTGATAAAGTCGTTGCTTAAACGTTAGCTAAATACAAGTTTAAAGTAAATGACCTAACGAAATTGAAATTTTTACAGATGGGAGAGAAGTTCTGCAGTTGCTGAAAGGTTTGGTTTTGCAAACACCTTAGTTATTTACTGAAGTAAACCATAACCACATTAAACATTTGCAGTGAGCCCACTTTGAACGCTTTACATATTTAAGTGATGATTTTCTTGCATTTGAATAACAATCTTAGTTTCGTTCGAACTTGTTGAGTTGCATGTTTTGTTTTTAGCTGGGTTGCCTTACAATTTCTGCTTTTACTTCTTGTAGAAATGACCTCTAGGTGAGACTGTGTTTTTTCGACATCTCTTTTTCTGGTAGATACTTCAACTAAAGGAAAGTAATAAGGAACAAGAAGAAGAAAACTGATTTAAATTTTTTTTTCTAGAAGTTTGTGTAGAAGCTTCAGTCAGAGGAATATTTTCAGTTTCTTATCTGAAATGCTTTTTCATTGTGGTGCCGACAAGCAACACATTTCTGTACAGGAGACCGTGTTAGTGTCTGAGTATGGCTATAGAGGGTGAAAATAGTGTACATTTTGTTGTATCTTTTGTTTGCAATACACTCAATTCAATTTCCGAAGGACTGAAGGTTAAAGTTACAAAAAGGTGGTGAAGTTCGTTATTAAGAGCATGGACGCCATTTGCAGCAGTTATTTGTTTATACCCAAGGGATAATAATCACAAAGGGCATCCAGCCAAGTCATGGCTTTGAATCCTAAAGTGGAATAAATTGATCCGCGAATCTGAAAACTTTTATTGCAGTTTGACTAATAATGTGAATAAATTATGCAGGTTTCATTTATCAATAAAAAAGATTATTGTAGAATAGATAGATAGATTATTTAAGAAGCCGATTGAGTTTTTCTTATTACCAACCAAAGCGACCTGTTGAATTGAAAACGACTTGCAAAATAGTAAATTCTAAGAAGCTTCAGGTAATTTTTTTATCTTTTTGGTCAGAAAATAAAGTTGCACCCTCTTGCTTAATTTCTATGAATATTCGGTTAATGTTAATGCAAAATCTCGTCATACAATGTTATCTCCTTTTAAGGTCCAAAGCCACGACTTGGCTGGATGCTCTTTTAGAGTATGATTTTTCCGGTATAAACAAGTAACTGGTGTAAATGGCGTCCATGAAATAAGCCACGACTACCACGGTCGCCTATGCAGAAATGTGATGCTCTTTGGTATCACAATATAACATCGTATGGGCCTTGCCCTCGATCACGAGCAAAATCCGGCTCCAGTTCTCTATCTTTCTGTACATTTTCTATACCTAAATGTCTTAGTTTCTTCTTTTTGTTTAGGCGGCCAAAGGTTACGTTTCTGACCCTTTAATACTACGTTAAAATCTTTGAAGCAGGAAGGAGATAGATACAAACAATAATTATACGTTTGTATTTAAAATAAAGAAATTGGTGAAAACGTTTGGTGCACCCTGTATAGTTGGAAAACTGATAATATTTTAAATAAAAGACGGAAACAACAGATTTAACTAAAAGGTAAATCTTTTTTAATGCACCACCTACAAGAATCCCTCTATACAAAGCTCATCAAAATTATTTGTTTCCGATTCTACAGAAAATCGGTGTATTTTGCAATATTAATAAATATCAAAAAATCAGTCTATTATTAATAAAAAATTACTGGTAAGAGTAAACGTTTAAACGTTTAGCTATACATATTGCCATCATCAGTAGGTGAAAATTTTGAAAATTTTGTTAATCCATTAATGCGGGTCATTCATTAGATGACCAGGTACTTGGCTACCGGAGAGGGTGTTGACGCGATGCGATTTCTGTGCTCTGAATGTCAACGTGAAGACATTCAAGAAAGCGCAAGTACACCGCGGGAGTAACTATGACCCTCTCTATAACAGAATGTCATACGAACATCTAAGTTGGCAGACACAAGACGGGAATGATAGTTTTTAGGCGTAGAGTTAAGCAGGGCAATTCACTCAGTCCCCTGTTTTTAATCTCGTCTTGGTCTTGATACTCGAGCGTTTAACTCAGACCGAAACGGGCGGGACTTTAATCACCGAACATCGAGTAGCAGCAATGGTGCCTTTTGCCCATGATCTACTCTTGATAGACCCGAGATGTCGATATCCTTAACATATTGGATACCACCTGAGCTTTTCTGGCAGCCAGAGGTATGGAGTTAAACCCTCAGAATTGCATCTCTATGTCTACGGTGATTGTCTAAGGTAAGTCGTTACTTTGAACAAGTCCAGTATTCTATCTTAATGGTTACTCAATTCCAGCGGTCTAGGAGATTAACACCATCAGATATCTAGGACTCCGTTTCTCTTCATCAGGGGTAAAGAAGCCTACCGCCTACCACAAAAATATTTTGTGGACATGCTGAGAGACAGTTATATAAACCTGACCTTGTCATCCATCTGGCCACAACACCTGTCATATGTGACGTACAGGTTTACCACAATCCAAGGTTCAAGTACGTTGCCCTCAGGAAGTGGCCATGTAGAATCTTACAGTTTCTATCTCTCTTACTAGGCGCTAGTGGTATTGTCCTCAGGCAAACAACTCTACGCCTGCTCCATCACGAATCAACTTAAGAACAAATGGTGCATAGAGTGCTTGGCTCCCCCATGCATCGTTTCCTTATGACCGCTGTATAAACAAGCAAGTGACATGGACGACCGCCCATTCATACAATCCCGCTGATGTTTAGTCTTGTTTTAAAACAAAGTACATACCATTTTGTTTCGTTTTATTGCTATTGTATTATAATCCTCTCACTGGGTTACGTACTGATGAAGCCAATGGGTATGGCGAAACGTTTAAAAATTAAATTATATTCCAAATTAGTCATTATTTTTAATAAATATTCAACATAATCTGTAACTAACATCAATTATGCCTTGATAGTTCAAGATTGTTCAAAAATAATTTCAAAAACACCTCAAAAAATGTATTTTTTTATAATTCAATATTAATCAATGCAGTTTTTCAAGAATCGCGACCCACTTCCAAATTGTCATTGGTCTATTTCGAAAAATACGAAAATAACGATATTTAAAACATTCTCCTTAAATTACAACGTCTTTTATAAAAATCTTAACATTTTAAGAAATCCAATTGCAGCGTATAAACGTTTGATAAAAAATATGGGACAAAATTAGTAAATAGTCAACATTCACATAATCTGGGCCATAATTTCAATTAATTTTACACACGTTTTTTTTGGATATTGTAGTGCATACATACTTTTTGGTGATACAAAGTTAGTTTGCGTTATATATAGTTTAACATTCTCAATAACATTAAAACTGTTTGTAACGTAACAAAAAGCTAGTGTTAATGTAATCTAATTTGCGGTCAACGAAAACCAATTGATGCAAATAAGGTTTGTATTCGCCAACACATAGAAGTCAAATACAATGAGCAATATACATCAACACTGATTTCCATAAATTCATTAATGAATTAGTTAATACCCCGAGAATCATGTAACAAGCGGTAGTAAAAGACTCATACTTAGTATTATTACCTCAATCCCATTGACTAGGTATGTAATTTAAACAAATCATAAACCAGAAAAAGCTTAATGCGATGAATAAAAAAAATACAAGAAATACTTGTATTCTTCTGATTCCACCAACAATAAAGAAATTTAAACAGTGCGTTGAACTCTTCACGCTTCTTTGTCTTTGTTAATAAATAATTACATGTAATGCCTCGCCTTTGTACCTACGTCGTTTGAAATAAAATTTATTGAATGAAGTACAAACGCAACAAATTTTTATCGTTTGGAAATGTTGTGAAACAATTTCCAAAACTTTGTTAGTGGTTTTTGAACCTGGTTTAGTATTAACCAATTCGTTGATTAATGACATAATTATATGCGACCATGAACGTGCTATTTTGCATATGCAGTAGCGCATACCCACACAAACAGTCGCATCAAAAGCAACATGATATCAATTAGAAAGAAAGAAAGAAGAAGCAATAAATTGCTAGTGCATGCAAGCAATTGATGCAACAGATTATCGGGTTTTATTGGGTTAAACAGTTAAATGACAGGGTCACATGTTACGCTATTACTGGCCCTAATTGGAAATAATAAGGAACAAAGAACGTGCACTCAAATGTACGTGGTATGTATATCTGCTTTCACGTCTAAAAATTTTTTGAAATGCATCGAACGTTTTTGGTTCTTCTAAGAATATTTGGGTTCGTCACAATTGTACTTGTTCTGAAAAACGTATGATTAATTCTAATACAATTGAACAAACAAATTATTTCCGATGTAATCAACTTTTGAATCACGCCGCCGTTACATTGCAGATTTTAAGTGTTAATTTATTCTTAGATTCTTCTATATGTCTAACGGCCATGAACCTGTCGAGGAATGCTGGCCCTCTTTGATTTTAGTCTTTGTGAAAGACTCGTCTTGAATTTATATGAAGTTGCATACTTCTCTTTGAACATGCAACATTAATTACTTAAAACATCAAGTTTAGAACAGTATCGAAAAAGGATTTATCTAGTACCTCTATATGTATTGTTGAGTTAAACTTCTATATTGAATGAAAATAAATAAATTCAATTATTCAATACACGCAAGTCAGATGATTAATTATAACAGAACTACAAATTTCTATTTAATTTTTTTCCTTGCAAATTATTATATTAACAATTGAAATTAATCTTAACAGTAATGAATGTTTCACGTCTAAACATATTTGCAGAGTGTATAGGTTACATAGTCCCCCCTGAAGTCGCATCCCTTAATGAAGTAGCCTAAGAACACATTTGCATTAATGTACACATAAATGATCTTTTTTAAATAGTTTTCGGAAGCATCCAATGTGAAATTTCAAGTACGTGCATGTTGAAATGGTGGTTTTGATGGAAAGTAATTGAGAAAAGAACAAACTTAGCTAATCGCTGTGGTGTAATTACCTTTATCAAAACTTTCTATTTCTGTTCATCGTTTCTCGAACACTAGTTTAAAATAATAATTCTTGATCAAAAATCTGTAGGTATTAGAGATCATACACATTCTGACATACTGTTATAGAAGGGTATATTTTTATTTTGATGCTGCAATGAGTGTAAATAAGGTAATGGATCCCATTAACGCAGGAGCCTATTGTAGCACGCTTTTATCATTTGCTTTGATATTAGCACGTTTCCTAATTGTGACAAATAATGAAACCTAAATATTACAACTACAAACATCTGGTTGTGACACTCGTTTTTCAATATACTGTAATCCCTACTCAAAGGTAAAGTTATTGAAAATCAATTAAATTGATTATTTAAAAAACGTCGGTTTACCTTTATTTCTATTTTGTTAGAATTAAAATTGTAATAGTTAATCATGTTTAAAAATCACATTATATTTGTAAAGCTACGACTTTGCATTTCAAACCGAATGAAGTGGCTGCAAGATCGCGAAATATACCTTACTGTGTCTTTATTATGCTGTGACTTAATTTGACTTTGACAACACCTGTTAAGTTATTTTTCTTATTTTTAAATAGTTTACAGACAATATAGTTCATTATTGGTATGGAATAAAATTTCAACACTCCCAAAACAGTTTTTTAGCAGTTTCTATATAATGTATTGCATAAAAATTAAATTAAACAAAAATTATTTTAAACTACATTTTTGACTACTTCTGATAGTACATATCAAAATGAATATTTTTAATGCAAACTATAAGACTTACCTACGTCATTTAATGACGTGATTTTTCTTTGAGAACATTTTGTTTTTTAAAGAGCTTTTCTTATTATGTAACGCGGCAAATAGAAGAAAATTATTACATGCTAACTACATGTTTATAAAACAAATGTGTTCAAAATAATCGTAGAAATCCTCCATTATGAGATTATTACTTGTTTGAATTATAATCTATGTAGATGACGTTTTAGGATTGTAGTGTATGCTTATAGAGTAAGGCCACATCATCCGTAGTAATTATCAGTAGCTTTGTCCTGGTCTTTAATTTAAAACAAAAGTGACATTTTGTAGATGCTTGTTTTGGTATGATTGATTTCGGAGAAAAGCATAGAAGTAGACTACAACTTACAAATAATGTGAAACATGTCAGAATCTGTTCCGAAATCGCCGCTAAGATGGTAAACTGTTGACTATTCGTTAATCATTAATTAGTTGAGAGTTGGTACTTGAAACAAACTTCTTTACTTTCAGTTTAGTTTATAAGTTTAAACCATATCTGATTTAAGATATTAATAGAAGTCGGAAGAGGGTTCTATTTAGTGAGAAAATCAAAGTAAATATATATTGAGCTCATAATTTAAACCACATGTTTAAAACCAAACATAAAACATTACAACGCGCATATCAAGCTCAACAATAGCATATATGCCTATTACGGAACAAATCTAAAGGCGGGTTTAGACTGCGCGAAATTGTTGCGCGCAACAGTTTCGCGAAAATGTCTCGCTTCGTGTATACCTCGTACTCACGCCGAAACTTGTTTCGCGAATATGTTTCGTCGTGAGCCACTCGTCAGTCGGTATTTTATCGCGCATCAGAGAGCCTCGCTTTGCGTGTTTCTTGTGGTGTAAACGTTCTACTGTTTCGCGCCAAAAATGAATCAGGACGAAAGCATCCGTCTTATTGAACTGTATGCAAAGTACCGATTTTTATGGGATGCCAAAGATAAGGTTCACCATAACCGCATGAAGAGAGAGGATGCTTGGAAGGAAATGAGTGCTAAAATGCAGTATTCTGTTCCTATCTTAAAGGCGAAAATGAAAACATTGATGGGCTCCTATAGGAGTGAAAGGTCCAGGGAGAAAAAGCAGAGTCACTGGTTCCGGTATGTAAATTTTTATTATTTTATGCTTTGGATTAATATTGACTTGTTTGTTTGTTTGACTTTTTGTAATTGTGTCAGTGCATGCATACTAGTAAAACACTAAAATAAGGTTACTATTTATTATTATTACTATTATTGTTACAGGTAGTGATGATGTATATGACTCTAAATGGTTTGCTTTTAAATACTTTGATTTTTGGCTGATAAAGACATCCCAAAGACAACTGTGAATACTGCTAGTGAGGTAAGTGGATTCTTAATATTGGTCCTGCCACGGCAACGGTTGATTTAAAATAAAATGATTAGCTAAGTGTAAGCGAACGTCTTTGAGCTGTGCGGATGTTCTTCGCGGAATATTGCGGATGGGTAAGAACGATGTCATAGGTGCGTCATTGCGCCATCTACCATTTATAATCTCGCCATTGTTGTCAGTATCGAAACTTCCAGGAGGTGTGTACGTTCCATGAGAAGTACTTTTTCGTAGAAAGTTATGTAAATAAATGGTTGCTAAAGTAACTTTTGTTGCTATTTCTAGTTGCACAAGTAGAGGCTTTCTCAATACACGAAATACTGAACTCATTATCCCAAAGGCATTCTCCACGACCCGACGTGCTCTGGAATGACGGTAATTGAATACACGTTCCGGTGAACGTATCACGGGATTACCCTCAAATGGTTTCATCGTGTACTCACTCAAAGCAAACGCTTAGTCACCTAATACGTAAAATGGTACTTGCATAGAATATGGAACTTGTAAGACTTCTGGGCAAGGAAGCTTCAATTCGCGTCTCTCCAATTGATTGTACAATGTCGTATTTTTGAATACACCTCCGTCCGATATCCGCCCTTGACATCCTACATCAGCATAGATAAAATTGTAGTCTGCGTCGACAATTGCAAACAGCACAATACTAAAAAATTTTTATAGTTGTAGTATTCAGTTCCTGAGTTGCTGGGTGCTTGTAAAACAACGTGTTTTCCATCCATAGCCCCGATGACGTGAGGAAATTGCCACTTTCTTTCAAATTCGGAAGAGATCTGAAGCCACTCTTCTGTAGTAGATAGTACCTGGAACCATAACAAAATAAATTCATAAAATTCAAAATAAAGGCGAAAACATATTTATGCCAAACATATTCACAAACGCAACCAAAAAAACATGAAACCGTAAAGAGTTACTTAATTGTGTTTTGTTTTGTTTTAGGAACACTCGAAATAGAAGTTCCTGTAACGCCAACTTCGCCTACGGTCACCCCCGCAGTTAATACACCTGCAACTGCAACTACTACATCTGCAACTTCTACATCGGCAGCTACTACATCTTCGACCACACATCAGCAGATGTTACAAGAGACTACCTTTCCTACTCCAAATAGTAGCAGGAGACAGAAAACTGGCATCAAACGTAAGGCAGCTGAGCAAGAATCCGACTCAATGATGCGTGAAGCTATGCAGATCTTAAAGTCATCGGTTAATTCATCTAATGATGCATATGTCACCTATGCTTTGAATTTGGCGAATGAACTACGCAAATACGACCAGAAGACGCTGGCATATGTCAAACGAGCCCTCGCTAATGTTTTATTTGAAGCGGATATGGGAATGTATTCTGCTTCATCATATGGCAATACTTTACAAATACACATACCGCACAGTTCGCCTTCTGCATCGTCAAATAGTTCACATTATAGGAGCCAAACATCGATTTTCTCACCAAACGCTCCCCACACACCATTATGTACCGCAGAAAATATCACTCCGGAAGTCGATATAGAATCTGTTATTTTAGAAATGTAAACAATTTTCGTTTCAATGAATAATAACAAACAAATCATAAATTTTATAAAGAAAAATGAATTACTTCTTTTACCTTTACATATTCCTTAAGTGTCTGAACTAACGCATCGCAAACTTCTGGAATAATTGTTGATATTGTGCTTTTCGATATTCTGAAAAGGTATTGTAGGCTGCTGTAGGAATCTCCCGTAGCAAGAAATCGCAAGCAAACTGCCAATCTCTCTTTTACAGATATCGCCTCTCTCATGTTGGTACCCATTTTTCTTATTTCAGGATCAACTCGTGATAAGAGCTGTTCAAAATCTTCTGTTGTCATCCTAGTAAAGTTTCGAAATGTATCTTTACAAGGTTCCGCTGTCATATCCCTCAGGAGTCTGTTTCCATATTGAAATCTCCGACGAAAAATTTCTTTCGACCACCATCGGCGTGTTCTTTTATTTCTTCTGTTTTCTTTCTCAATACAATTATCATCATAATTGCAAATGCTGCACTCGGAGTAACAACCGGCATGCTTGTCTCGCACAAACTGGCGGCTCACCTTATTTTCGCATGTCAATCCGAAACGTTTCGCCCTGTGTAAACAGTTACACCGAGACAGCGACTCGCGAGACATTTTCGCGAAACTGTTGCGCGCAACAATTTCGCGCAGTCTAAACCCGCCTTAAGATCTAACCACACAGTGATGCTATTGGGAATCAGCTTTGCCAAGACGAACCAATCCACTATTGCATACGGTTTCGTCACCACATTATACGGGTTTATACTGATCTTCTGGGGCACCATACATAACACTTACATCACAATACAATATTTGTATAAAGTACCATACGAATAAATAAATAAATAAATCATTATAGGGTAGCTCGAATCACTTCACAACAACTACCATCCGAGAATTATCAGAGAATCCCTAGAAATTATGAAAATAAGAATTAGTTCAATCGAAAAAATGTTACACATAGAAAGTAACTCTTCACAAAACAAAGAAAGAATACGTCATCATAGAATTAGTAAACACCACGGGAAGATTAACCAACCATCGACCAACCACCCGTCACTAATGGATATCATCAACCAACCGTAACAGAACATAGGTATATTACGAGGAGCAACTTCTGAAAAAGCTAACAGCATAGTTAGCAAAACGTCAAGAGGAGAACCTGGATGGAAGGACGAATACAGCTCAACCCGGAAGATAACAATATTAGTGACAACGGTCGCGAAAGCTTACATTCATACATATTTCATACTTATTCTTAACAAAACCTGAGATAAAGGAAACCTCAAATGCGACAATATTAAACTTGATTCTACCAAATGAAAAAAAAAACAGTAAAGGAGATGTACATATAGGGTCATTGATAGCTGATAGTAGGTTAGACATTTATGGAAAACGGAGCAAAGGAATAATCTAAAAATTTGGTTACTAAATAGACACGATCTATCTTTCTTAATTTTTTTCATTGTGGTGGTGTTTCCGCTTCTACTCAAAAGTAGTAACAACTTAGTAATTTTTGATGAAACACCCTGTATATTATTTAATTTTTAGAATTACAATTTCTTACTGATATTTTTTCTGAATAGTTACCTATACCTATCTACACCGGTTTTCGAGATAATAATTATTTTAGGTTATGTTCTTTTTAAATATGATACCACCAAAGTTTAAATTTAGCTGCTATTTGAACTCATATAAGGCCGAAATTGTAGATGCAGTTTGCGAAGCCTTGTATTTAACAGCTACCTAAATAAATTTATTTTATCTTATACAGGGCGGTTTAAAATGAAATTCAAGTTGGTATAGCATAGTGGTATAGCTAACTCGTCAACTTTTCGAAATAATTGCAATAATTATTAAAAATCACCATAATTGATAAAGTTCTCCTGCATAAACTTTCTTTCGTTCACTGGCTGCAAATCAGGATACATCTCATTGAATTTTCATGTTGTTGCCACAATTTTGTCACATTACCGATGAAGAATAAATAGATTCATCAAAACTTCTTGCGAGTAATTATTTCGCTCTATTGTAATTTGTTTTTGAATAAGTATTAAGTAGTAAATCACAATCTCAAAATTTTGACGTCGGTCAAACACAGTGAATAATTGAGCAATTGTCAAATCACATGGCGTTCCATGGCTAACTAATGCAAATTATGTGAAGACAATGTGATTTTTAATAATTATTGCGATTATTTCGAAAAGTTAGCTATGCTATATTAACAAAAAGTAATATACAGGATATTCCATTTGAAAAAATAAAATTTTGTTCTTTTTTGTATGTCACGTCAAAATCATTAATTTTAAACCGCCCTGTATAAGATAAAATAAATTTATTTTTAGGTAGCTGTTAAATGCAAGGCTTTTACAAACTGTATTTAAAATTTCAGCCTTATATAGGTTTAAATAGCAGCTAAATTTAAATTTTGGTGGGATCATACTTTGAAAGAAAATAACCTAAAATAATTATTATCTCAAAAACCGGTGTAGATAGGTATAGGAAACTATTCAACAAAAATTATCAGTAAGAAATTGCCATTCTAAAATTGAATAATATACAAGGTGTTTAAAAATTACTAAGTTGTTACTACTTTTGAGTAGAAGCGGCAACACCGCCAAAATGAAAATATTTTAGAAAGATAGATCGTGTCTATTTATGGCAGTAGCCAAATTTTCAGATTACTTCTATGCCCTGTTTTCCATAAACGTCTAACCTACCATCGACTATCAATGACCCGGTATATTAAAGTAGTTTTAACTTGTTTGAAAAAAAGTCTGTTATATTAAAGCAATGCTGAATCTGAAAGAAAGATCGACGTTTCCAAACTTTCAAAATTAGTTGGTTATAGAGGTCAGAAGGAAAAAGTCTTAAAGGAAAAGACATCATTGAATTTGTAGAAGAGGCTGATAATAAAATGAATTTATTAAAAAAGAACTGGGGCTGCCAAGACCGGAGTTATTATTTAAACAAAAAGGTTTTCGTGGTTTGGATCGTATCGAAATGATGCATGCAGTTGCATGTTCCAATCCCTGAAGACGTTTTTGTTCAATAATGGTACTTATCAGTATTTACTTTTTATGTATTTATGTAGGTAATAATAATTTGTGTGGGGTTGCTAGTCCACCGTCGGGCACCTCCCCAGGTGGCGGATAGGGAAATGCTTCCCAGATATGGGTGGTACCGGGGAAATGAAATACCCGGGCGGACCAAAACTAGCACCTGATGGAAGGCAGCAATTCCATCAGTAGCAAGCTGCGCCGTGCGGAGATGGACCTCAGTAACAGCGCTACCTTGGAGGTGGAAGCGCAGCTGTATCAGCATAAACGGATTCCACACTGCGGTGACGAAAGGAAACGGAACTCCTACGACACTATATCTATTCCACAAATCCAAAATCTAACAATGAAAACATGGCCCCTCAGCCCGGGGCACCTTTTATGGGGAGAGGGTGCGAAAATCCCCGTGTACAAATAAATTCAAAATATATGACAAAATTACAAGAATAGCAACATGGAACATCCGCAGTCTTTTCATGGCTGGCAAACTTGCTAATGTTGATGCAGAAATGCATCGTTTACAAATTAAGATTTTAGGTTTGAGTGAGGTTAGATGTACAGGTGCTGGTAAAATGAAGACCGAACACGGCATTATATACTACTCAGGAGGTGACGACCCCCATCATCGTTATGGAGTAGCTACGATGATTTCTGCACAACTGGAACCATCCGTTATAGATTTTTTCCTCATTGATGACCGCATCATGCTCTTGAAAATTAGTACGACGCGCCGAGTATTGAATATAATCCAAGTGTATGCACCAACACAGGATAAACCTGATGAAGAGGTCGAGACATTCTACAACAACTTGGATGACACAATGAAATTGACAAAAAATGGCGAAATAACCATTGCGCTTGGAGATTGAAACTCTAAAGTAGGAACTGGAGCTGAAAGTGATATCACTGGATATTTCGGACTTGGCGAGAGAAACGTGAGAGGCGAACGTCTTGTACAATTCTGTGGCGAACAGCAACTCTCAATAGCCAACACATTCTTCAAATTACATCCCCGACGTTTACATACTTGGAAGTCACCGGCTGATTGTGAAGGAAATTTGATTCGTAATCAAAATGATTACATACTTATTAAACACACACTTAAGAAATACGTAAAGTGTGTAAAGACATTCCCCGGCGCCGATGTCTCCAGTGATCACAACCCTGTTGTGATGGATTTCAAAATGAACCGTTTTGTGAGATTAAAACGTGTGAAAAGACCTAGATACATTGATGTGAAGAAATTAGATAACCCTATAATGATGAAGAACATAAGTCAACGCTTTGAAGCAACGAGCGACTACCAAACAAATGATGTGGAGATTCAATGGAATACAATAAAAGATGCCATCACCCAAATACAAGTAAAAGACATTGGGTACACTAACAAAGATAAAAAACAACCATGGATGACCAATGAGATTTTAAATCTCATGGATGAGAGAAGAATGCAGAAGACAAAAGATATCAGTAAACATAAGAACCTGAACATAGAGATACGACGAAAGTGTAGAGAACAGAAAAAACAGTGGTTAAAAGAACGCTGTGCAGAAATAGAAAATTTCCAGAAAAAGCACGACGTATTCAACGTCCACAAAAAAATCAAGGAACTGACAGGACGGCAACACAAAGCCCAAAGCGGCTTGCTAAGAGATAAAAATAAGAACATTCTTGTCGGCGTTGAGAATAAACTTAAACGATGGAAGGAGTACGTCGAAGAGCTCTTCAAGGAAGAAAGACCAGATGTTATACCACAAGCATCCGAAATCAACAAACCGAGCCCCCACATCACACCGGAAGAAGTCGTAAGGGCCATCAAACTTCAAAAGAAAAGTAGAGCAGTTGGACCTGATAACATCTATGCGGAAACTCTGAAAATTATGGCTCAAACAGAAGGCACAGGGCTTAAACTATTAACAACATTATTTAACACCATATACAGAGCTAGTAAAATACCGACAGACTGGCTCACGTCAGTCTTTGTTGCAGTACCAAAAGCACCCAAAGCCACAAACTGTGATGAGTACCGCTTAATTAGTCTAATGTCACATGTTCTCAAAGTGTTTTTACGTATTATACATACACGAATCTATAGAAAAGGCGAACAGCAGATTGGTCCTAGCCAGTTCGGATTTAGGAACGGCATGGGAACACGTGAAGCACTTTTTGCTCTTAATGTTCTAACACAAAAGTGCAGAGATATGAACGTTGATGTATATGCATGTTTTATCGACTACCGGAAAACCTTTGGCTGTGTATCTCACCAGAAGATGACGAAAATACTTAGAGATACAGGGATTGATGAAGGAGACTTACGTATCATAACGGAAATGTATTGGCATCAAACTGCAAAGGTAAGAGTTGAAAGTGAGACATCAGATGAAGTGGCAATACAAAAAGGGTTCGCCAAGGATGTGTTCTCTCCCCGCTTTTGTTCAATCTATATTCAGAGACCATATTTAAAGAAGCCCTCGAAAACACAAATGCAGGAATCAAAATCAATGGAAAACCGATTAGTAATCTACGTTATGCGGATGACACTGTAGTTATAGCTAGTAATCTCCCGGAACTACAGAGTATCATGGATTCGATTGTGGAACATAGCAAACGTTACGGTTTGTTTATAAATATAAAGAAAACAAAATTTATGATTTTCTCAAAACAATTCACAAACGCGTAAATGAGCGAAATGATCCGAAGGTAGAAATAAAGTCTAGGATCGAACAAGCCCGCAGAATATTCACCAGTATGAGAGACCTCTTCGCAACTCGCGACCTTAGTCTACAACTTAGGATGAGGTTACTACGCTGCTATGTTTTTCCCATCTTATTATATGGAAACGAAAGTTGGACTCTCAGTCAGCAAATGGAGAATAGAATTGATGCATTCGAAATGTATCTCTATAGAAGAATGCTCCGCATCTCATGGGTGGAAAAACGCACCAACGTAGAAGTGTTAAGAATAATGGAGAAGTCTCGAGAGCTGCTAAACATCATAAAAGAAAGAAAACTGAAATATATCGGGCATATCGTAAGAGGCGAGAAATATGAAATTCTACGGTTAACCATAGAACGAAAGATTCACGGAAAGAAATCGGTGGGTAGGCGTCAAAATTCGTGGCTGAAAGACCTTCGTAGATGGTATGGCCGAATTTCGACCGAAATCTTTAGGGCTGCAGTTTCCAGAACCATAATAGTCAATTGGATCGCCAACTTTCGGCAGGAACCGGCGGCGTAAGAAGAAGAAGAAGAAGAAGAAGAATAATTTGTTGCAGATCATGCTCATTTTCAGAATAACGCTTGCCTTCGAAAGAGTTGGTCAATGTTACGATAGATGATCTAGTTTCGACCGTCATAAAAAATGTTGTTGCTAAAGTTGCGAAAGCACAGTTATCTATAATTCTTCAACTTGTCGTTTCTCAGTATTTCGATGTCTTATTTTTTGCGTAAAATCATTTTTCGTAACTAGTGTTGGAAATAATTACTTTGTTAGATCATTCTCAATTTGGAACTGTTTCCATAAACATTCATTCATTACCACTTTACATAAAGAAAGAAATGAGAGCACGCTATACCAACTTATTTGCAGTAATTCAAGACTTTACTTTTCAGACCATTCTCCACTTTAAAACAACCGACAGTTTACAATCTCGCAGTCAGTAATCAACACCCAACGTAACAAATAAACGTGAAGACAATTTTATTATAGTCACTACTAAGCTGGGTCTTAAGTAATCGCAACTATATAGAAGAAGACTTTCATACTCTGGTTTGAACAAACGGTGAAAGTTCATAACGACGTTTTTTTTGGCTGACGAAGTGGTAAAGAAAACACATGCCAGAGTGTCATAGTGTGAGTGACCAATGATAATTGAAAGATAAGTCTCTGTTTGATTAAGAGTGCTCTCTGTCCTTTTTGCTAAAATCGTTATATCGAATCGCTAAGAACTATACTATTTTTTTTTATAGAATGTTAAAACAAGGTCACGGACACGTTTGAAAAACTAGTTTCAGGGTTTACCGTTCTGTAGTGCTGCTTTACAGGGAAAAATTACATGTTTTCGAAGCGACAAAATAATACCCTTATATACAATTGAAATATTCTAAAATATAATTTATCACATTCTACAATGTTCTTTCCAACTCAGAACGGGCGCTTTTTTTAATTCAAGATCAATTAATAAATTGGGAAGAATTTCAATATTTCACGACAAAAGCTGCAAAACAGTCTTATTTTCAAAACATAATTATAACAAATCATAGTATTTTAGAGAAAAAAGGTTCCGACATAAGTTACGTAACAAATCCATGTTTATGAAAGTGAAATCCAAAATTAATTTTATCAAAACTGTAGCCTTGAGAGTGTCGCCCGTGACATAGGAATTTTTACATGGAAATTGAAAGATAGAGAGGACTCTTAGAATTGATTAATTGTACAACAATCTTAATCACAGTTCTAAACTATGTAGAGATTTTGTAGAATAAAGACAAATATTTGGAGTTTAGATTCTACGGTATGAACATCGTAAACGTCTATGTTAAGCTGTAAACCATTGTTGCGTTAAATCGACAGAAAAATTTGAAATTGTTGTCCAAGTTAATAACTAGAATTCCCAAAAATGTACCTAATGTAAGTGATATAGAATGAAAGGAATTTAAACGAAAATAACATTTAAGGATAGTGTAAGTAATCAATTATAACGAGTGGTATGATTATTATCAATGAGCTAGAAATTTTCCAAGTTCAATTTCACAAAAGTATTGCATTTTCATTATTAATCATATCTCGTGTTGTATTTGATAAGACAATAGAATGAATTAAATAAAATAATTACTGTCTGATTCATTTATTTATTGATTTGTCAATCTGTCTTTACTACAAAAGTAAACAAAACGATAATTTTTTTGCTTTTTATTATTGTTGGGATCATATAGTAAATAAATCGTTTCGAATGACTCGTTTATGATCATGTGTACCTTATGCTGAATTGATTTGGGTGATATGATTTGTGTCGATTTTTTTATTCAGATATTCTGTTTGGTATGCATTATAAATAGAAACGCGTGAACTTTTGACCTACAGTGTAGTAAGTAGGTATGATTCTAAATATTTTTAATTCTTTTGGTTTCAACTTTCAACTCAATTTCTTGTGTGGCGATGAAAGTATAACGTATGGCGTCCCAACAGATCAATGTAAAACCGTCGCAACAGGAACTATTTATTTGAGTCACCGCTAGAACGGAGATCAATTAATCCAATCATCACTGGAATAGATCTCTCATAAGACGCGGCCAACTGAATCAAAGTAAAACCTTAAATCTAGAGGCGACTTTTAATAATGCTAACTGAGGTAATATGTTGTGACAAACAAAAATAATTTATTCACAACCACTATTGTAATGTATTAATTTTTGAATTTTTGGGGGAAAACCGCCATTCTCATTGATGAGTGATCACCTGATCTTTCTCGTGACAGGATGGTTAAGCACCTTAATCATTTCTACAGACCAACTGGTTCCAAATTCCTGCATCTATATTTCCATGTTTGAATTCATTGATTCACATTGATACACAATACACTACTATTAAACTAGTAATGATTGTGAAAAGGCAAAAAACTCTAATTGCAACAAACAAACTGGAAGTAACTGACGGAATCTTTTAGCAACCGTACATTTCGCAAGTTTCTTCCTAATTCATTGCTATCATATTTCAACATAACACATTTTAAATTTTAAGATATTTTAAACACTGAAATTACTTATTTAACAACTGATTGGCTAATTTCTTAGCATGATTTTTTTTGACAATGATCAATGATTTAATTGATTTTTCTTTTATTGTTGTGTATTTCTGGCTACTTTGGTTGTTAGAATTTTAGCAACGGTTTGTAAAAGTCGCTAATAGAAATAGATTTGATCATGCTCATAATAACACTATCGATAATTTTCAAATTTCTTGTCAGCGGATATAAAAACAGAGTAGAGTAGCAGACATTTTCTGTAGCATATTATTTCATCCAACTTCAAAGCGAATATTTAGGGAAAGATGTCCAAATCCATCTTGTACACGTTAAATGTTTCCCACCATTAATTAACTAGATAAAAACAGTATGATAAGCTTTAATTCATTGTCTTTAAATTTCGTACTGATTAGCTGCGTTTCAATTATGCATGTTTTTTAGAAGTGGCTGTACTACATTTTGGTTTCTGAAAAACAAATATTGCTGCTTTTGCTGATTTCTTATTGTTTCTTCTTAGTCAAGTAATTCTAACTAAATTACAACTTCAAAAGTCTCGAATTGATACATATTTTAAAACGGTATGTTAATACTTTCGCTGCGACTATTTAGACTTTGGGTTACCCCAGAAGCTGAATGTTTTTTTAAATAGTGCTAGTTTGGGGATCAGAAGTCGAAAAGTATCTAATGAAAATGGTATATACAAGATGTACGCTAGTTTTTGGACTATGACTCTCATGAGAGCCATGCGCACCCGGTCCAGAATTTCTAGCTCAGGGGTGCTGACCGACTCTTATCGGAGCCGGATAAAATTCCAAAGAAGTTTTGATGTTTGGATGTAAAACATGATACAAAACACATTTGAAAAACATAAATTTTATCTACATATATATCATAAAACTAAAAGGGTAACTGTTATCAACTAAAAAAATCATCAAAAAAACATCCTTAAACATCCTCACCACTTACTTGCCTATTAATATCCCGTATTCGCATTTTTAAAATTCACAACATTGTCATTGTTCATTGTTGAAAATTGTAAATTAATCAGACTAAATAAAGTGAAGTTTTCTAAACAAAACAGAAGTAGGGGTCAAGGGGTGCAGAGAGGGAATAAAATTTCTTGACAGAAAATTTTTTTACCAATTTTGCGAAATGAAATTGGGGTATTCAATAGATTCACGTATTTACGTTACAAAACTCATTAAGACTTGCAAAGACTTTTTGATAGAAATAAGATCACACTTCGAAACTATGGTACATAATTCTTTACATGTCTTATTACCGACAATAGACAAATTATAGTCAAAGTTCCAAAAGTGAGCTTTTTGATAGTAGAATATGATGACACCTTTGAAATCAGTTGTACATAATGATTTTCATCTCTTATATTCGCTGTCGAATCACCACACATCAAATATTTTTTATATTTTATTTGCGCTTTATATTTTCTTATTACGGACAATGAAAACCACATCGCGCGGCTGTCTTGAACAACCAGGTACCTTAATCGGTTTTAAAGTTATCCAGTTGATAAAGCAGCAATTATCGTATTGGTTTTTTCTTCATTTTTCTATTACAATTTTAAAACGCACTTTCTATACATGTTATGCCGCGTATACTTCATTTTTCGAGCAAAATATCGCATGGTATACTCTTTTCAGTTTTTTGAATAACTTATTTGAAGCAAGTAGGTATGTTAGTTTCCGAATAATGAAAATGAATGGAAAGCAATTACATCGTTGTGTAAATTTATCCTTGATCAGATGAGAAAGTAACGATGAACTTCGCCAATTCTGCAGATGGTGCTTTAGCGTATTAAAAACGAATTGCAAAGGAGTGAAACTAATAATCCCGAAAAACCTCTTTTAAAGTGTTAAATTGTAGTTTATTTTCCTCCTCCACGAGAATAGCTAAAACCAATTTTTTTAAACACATTATCTTTAAAGAAAAAATTACTAGTCGACGTTCCAACAATCAGCATGAAATAAGAGGCTAATTTGAGGTTAATCATCAAGTAAAACTAACTCAAGAACCAAAGAAAATTATCTTCTAATGACCAACAAACCATAAATATTCTCATCTTATAAACAAGTGTTAGGAGTAAAATAGTTCAAAATTGCAGTGTTGCCAAACTTTCAAACCTGGCTATAAATAACTAGTTTACTTTCAAAATATGAAATAATCTTATATCAAAACAGAATTATTATTAACTATATTGATTTTGCTAAAAGTTTAGTAATTGAAGTATTGATTTTGTTTCTTAGTGAGTTTAATGATTGTTGGAATGCTGTAAACTTTACATTTACGGTTGATGCTTACTGCAATAATTCCTTGTAGTTTGGAATATACATTCACCAACATGAAGTAAGATTTTCGTATTAAAACTACTTATATTTAAATCATTGGCACTTATTTTGGGCTTGAATTGTTTTTACAATGTACTATTTAATTTCACAAAAGATAATAATACATTCTCAGGATCGGATTGTGTGTGTACAGTGGGTACAAATTTACCCAGGACATGGTAAAACCTAGTTAAAAGTAGATGGAAAGGTGAGTTTTCAACTCCTGTATGAAATTTTGATAATTATTTTATACAATACATATATTTATAATGATTTTAGCGCAGGTCATATCATAACCAATTTTTCTAAATGATTTGTTTTTAAAGAATTATTTATCTGGCATATTCATAAACGCTATAATTTTATATTCTAATGTGTATTTTACTTTTTCAAACATTTACTTTTCTTAAATTCAAATGTGAAGCGGCACATTTGATGAAAAGGAATCTCAGAATACTGGACAGTGCTTACAGGTAATAATCTGTTATCAGTTGTGAGGGATATTGGCTTATCTAGAAAATTTTTTTAGTGACGTAAACATAAGAAGGGTCAAGAGGAAGAGCAACCAGAGCGCACACGCCGCATTCAAACAGTTTCAACGCAAGGTTACGGTGCGTAAATGACATTATACTTAAGAGAAATCAAAGGCCGGAAGTCAGAAAGGCACAGAGAGAACATGGCGATTAGGTATTAATTTTTTAAATAGATATTTTGTATAATTACTAAATTCAAAATTGTTTCTAGGGCTGCTAAAGGAACAGAAAAGTCTACTAAGGATGCAAAGAAGGCTGCAGCCCCACCCAAACTCTAAACTTCATGCAAAAACAAAGCAGCGAAGATAACTCAAAATCAGCTCCACGAGTGGACCAAAACACGAAGCTCTTATACAGTTGACTCAATATAATAAATTTTATTTAGTAACGTTGTTTATGTACTGTGTACTATTTCTCTTGATTATTTGTCGAGAATTTGATAGACTTTGTGATGATTACTCAATTTTTAATTTTCAACCAAAGAATAGAAACGCAAAATTTTTCTGTGGTTTAACATTGAATCATTTAGAAACTAGTAACCAAAGTGATAATTACATACATTAAATTTTTAGTAATTTTATCCCTCTGATACTGCTGAACAACGAACGTTTGTCTAACATGCCTGGTCTCATATTAGTAGCTGTTTTTTCTTAGTAAAATTGGCCAGTTGGAAATAGGTACAAAGTTTATTTTTAAACATTGGTTTAAAAGTTCTTTCGTAAAATTATTTTTAACAATATAGGGTCCGACTTTTGATGGTAAAATTATTTTTTAATGGAAACTCTTTATCTTCCAAGGTGGTGTAGTTTTTGGTTCATACGTTGACCCTCGTCAGTGCAACTGCTACCAACTTATAATTTAAACAACCTAAGTCATTTTTAAGATTGTGGTAAATTGAAGAACACTGTTTCAAATACTCTGTAATAAGAAAACTATTCTGAAGTTGAAACTCGTAAATGAGTGAAATTCCATTCAATGTTAAACAAAAGTTATTTTAACTGCTGCAGAATAGTATTCTCATTACACGAACATGTTCCACCATCATTAAAAAATGACTGGTTGCTTACAATAATTGCTTTCCATAAGCAGGTTTTATATTAAAATCAATAGATCATATCGATTTTGTTTTGTAAATTTAATAAACAAATTTCTAGAAGCCATTGGTGACGTTAGAACAGATGAAGAGTAAGAATTAATAGTTACAACTTTAGTTTCGTATTATGAATGTTTCGCAAATTTTAATGTTCAATGGCTATAATTGTCAGATAGTTATCCAAATTCATACTGTGATTACACAATTATTAAAAGAATAATACACTTTTTGTGGTTTATCTGTATTTCAAATTTTGAAAATGATACCATAGATTTTATCTATGAATGATACGATTAATGATTTAATATTTCGTAATTGACAGTTGTCAAGCAACGTTGCTAATGCTATGGTACACTTTTAACAATGAAATCCTATTGCTGTCAAATAGAATGATATTTACGTTTTAAGTATTTTGCCATAAGATTGCATCTTTTTCTCCTTTTGATTTTTTACTGAAGGTATTCTTATGCCTAAACAACATAGTTTTTAAGATATTTGATACCGATGAAACAATAGTTATTACTCACACATATTTTAATTTAAAAGCATTATCACGTACTGCATCACATGTGCACATTGATGTTCAATGAAATATTGAAACGAAAATGACATACTATTTTGTCATTTATTATTCATATAATTAATTTTAACGTCAAAACGTACGTCAATTTTTTAGAGTTTTTCGTGTGTGTTTTTTTGGGGGCTTTGTTGCAAATATAAAATATGGAAGGTGATCAGGTACACTCATGAAATTTAAACTTGGACACTAATTTCTGTAAACAAAAGTTTGCACATTGTGAAGCGGGGCTTAAGGGTATCATTTACAATTCTAACAGCAGGTAGTCTCAGCAGGTTATCTTATAGAAGGACTGTAAATGAATCATTACACTAAGCCCGTTTTAGAAAATAGGTTTACAACTGACGAACGTCTTTTATGTGTATGGGCTTCGATTTTACACATTTTATAAAAGTTGAAAACGCCGAATTTTCATTGTCGCTAACTTAAATCCAAAATTTGCTTTTTACATAACCTATATGGTAAAACACAGGACATAGCAGGAAAATGGAAAACTGAGTGTGTAGTGACAACCCAAATATTGATTATTTTCACATAATTGAAAGAGAAACAACAAAGTATAATCTAATTGTATTTTTTGCACTTCTTATTCACTTTGTGGTGATATTAGTTCTATAGTAAAATTGTACATATTATGTTAAGCACGACATCGGTGAATATTGTAACACCGCCTGCCTGTTCTCTGATGGCTTTCTGTTCTCTGGGCTCGCGAACGTGAATGTAAGTATATATGTAATACTATCATGTTTGTAAAATATTAATTTTGTGCCTATTATTTAATTCAACTTAAGAATAAACTATAACCGACAATTAATTACTTACACTCGCTTTCGCGAGTATGCGTAAATGACTCTTTTTTTTCGCTCGGCTTTTTAGCACCTGCATTTTATACTTTAAAGCTCTACACGATTTCGCCCTGTGTGGGAAAAATCGAACGAGTTTTTATCGTGATTTGTTGGTTTTCACATTGAGGATTTTGAATTGTTCAAAATCTACACTTTATGATTTGCTGAAAGTGTACCATCAATTGTAGTTCTTATTGTAGTTATTTTATGAATCGCGAACAAATTATTGCATTGTGGTACCAGTGTAGTATCGTCAGAAAAGAAGAAAACGCAATCATCCTTTTTCTTTTTTTAAATAGCTTATCAAAAGTAAGAAGCTTATGTTTATGTAAAATTAAACACACTGAAGTAACTGTTTAGGCAACTCGGTTTCAAAATGATCTTATTGAAATAGTTACGATTATAAATATAAATACTTATCAGGTTTAGCACAGCAAACAATAACCAATTTTAATTACTCTTCTCCTAAATACTTAATGAATAAGGTGTATTGAATAATGTTAAAATTTGATGAAACGGTTAGTTTCAGCATATGTACAAGTAGTAATGGGGTAGTTTGTTTTTAACAGCTAGATATAAATCTAGTTAATACAGTCTTGTATTAATTAAATGCTTTATAAAAGTAAGAATGTAACTTAATTTGTCGTATAAGAGCAAATTTCGATGCCAGAATGTTTTATTGGCAAACGCCATATTGAAGGGTTTATTTACTATGTATAGGCAACAGTATTTTAAAAATAAACGCAGTTTGTGAATCTAACATAAAAACAAACACTCAAGCAAACCTATTTCTACATCAATAACAAAATTTCATATTATTTTGTTTTACTTTCTTGTAAAAGATTGTTTAAAGAGGCGCGTAATATTACGTAGAGATATAAGCTGCATGGGTAATAGTAAAATTTGTTTGGCAGCTGAAATTGAGGTACTGATTTCGAGTCTGTTGCCTAATCTAATATTATGATTACTTATTATTTTATTCTTTATACTGCTTAAGAATTTGACGTACACACAGACAAGATTTATGAGGAGCAATCAGTTGCTAACTATAGGTAGGTACATTTATATGATTGTTCAATTTTTATAACAGTTGCTTAAAAATGTTTTATAAACAAAATGTAAAACGGAAACTTTTAAAACAATATATAAACGTTTTACTCATTACCATAAAAAAACACCAAATTGTTACAATTGGCAGCAATTATATAATTATCAATTTTAGTTTGTTGTACCTAGGCGTGAAAGTGAACGTTTTCCGGGTCAAAAGAAGATCAAGGAACTGTTACTTCGACAGCGAAAATTCAAAACGCTAGTTTTACCACTATCAAATCCAAACCCGGTAATAGAAAGAACAACAATTTGGTCGCAGGCCGTATTTAACAGATACGATAACATTATTTTTGTTTAAATTAATTAATATCTTTTCTTTTATTTGGTACATAGCCGTAAATAAATTGTTAAGACTTTGTTGTATTTGTGTCCGATGAAAGCTACCTAAAGCCTTTAAACCTACAACATAACAGATGGTATATTATCTATAAGATGAAACATAAAAATTTCGCGGCTAATCCCACAGAGGAATTTCGCGTCTAGACGTAAACGCGTATTTGCGGAATCTCTATGGAGCCACGAAAATCGTCTATTACAGTCGTAGGATAAAAGTATTTTCTAAGTAGTACGTTTTTGTGTTTTAATCGTTTGAGAAAATGTTCAAAGTACTTACCTATTTCTTAAGTGTTTTGCTGCCCTCATAAAACTTTTAAAAAAAGGTATTTTGTTTTATAAATTGGGCCCATTTACGGTTTATAACTGCTGTAAGAATATTATAGAAATATTCTTAGGACAAAGGATGTTTTATAAATCTGTTAATGAAAATGTTCCAAGAACATTTATAAGCCTTGTTAGTTGGGGATGTCTTTTTCATAGGCTTTTTGGAGTTAAGCAGGTAACAAATATAGAACCACGTTATCTGGTACCTCTTTAATACCTCAAGAGGTATTGTTAATTCGTGTTAAAATTTCATCACGAGGTCACGACCAGTAATTTTCATGCTCGGGCTTAAAACTGTTACTTTACACTCTGGAACAAAGAATAACTGTAAAAGGGAACACAAAACCAATAAAGAACCATGTCAAGTAACGTTTGTATAGTCACATGCAAAAAAGGGAACTATATAAGAACTAAACATGACACATAAAACATGTTTGCTATATTTAGACAACAACAACCCAAAAAAGTGATGATAATGTTTTTGTGTTTATTATTCGAAACTGTGTAGTGGAACAATTTGTTTTATACTGGATAATGAAATAAGTTTTTACTTGTTTTATGGCAGTGAATAAGCAACCACTTTTATTTTTCAAATGCATTATTGCATTTGCAACAAACCCAAAGGTGCTGCCTGTTCCAAAGTACTGTTATAATAACGAAAAATGGATTCTTTAAAATATATATCACAACAGGAAGCTATAAACATTGATGTCGAATTGTTAAAATGAATATAAATATAGTTTTGATCAAGTAAAAGAATTGTCCGGCCTAAGTTGTGCAAAAGCAATTGTAATGTTACCCAATTTGAAACAATTTCAAGTAAAGGCATTTTATTTGTTGTGGGCCTGGAAATAATGGCAGGTTTTGGCTATGTGCAAGATATTTAAAGTTATTTGATTAAAAGATACAGTATATTATCTTAAAAGATTTGATAAAGGCTTGTGAGAAATCTAACTCATCAATGTGTTATGAGGTATACATATGATATCAGATTTACCAAATAATGATGATATGAACAAGTTTGGTTTAATTAGATGCACTTTTGAATTAGCTTCGCTCCACCAGTTAGACTCTGTATTTACCTGTAATTGAAATGATGAAAAACATTGAAAATACCAATATGCAAGGTTTATAAAAATTTTGGGAAACATGACTATTGGTTTGTTTCTACAAGGAGTCTGAACCACAGCAATTTGTTTCATTATTAAATATTTTTAATTTTTGGTTAAATTTAGATTAGTACGCAGAACGTTTTCTAGTAGACATTGCTAAGTGTTCATTGATAGTGAAAATATCCTAAAAGTCACTTTGGGGACATATAAATTGACTTTTCAAATTCCTATGTTAAACAATGGCTTCAACACTTCGACACAGTATACGTTTTTTTGGTCCAAAACATACAGTTTGTGTTCAGTGTATATACTTTTGGTGACTTGACATGATACAGTGTATATACTAATTAACATTGTATGTCATATTTGGATGTACATTCATTAATGTAATTCAAATGTTCTCAAGTATATGCATAAATATAAACAAATATACCTTACATATACATCATGGGGGTGTCAGTAGTTATACATGAGGTTTTTTTACAAACTGAACATATGCAAATACAGTATAACTATTTTGCTCTAGATTGACAAGGATTTTAAATTGAACGTAAGGACATGCTTCACATTTTAACGAATACGCCGGTCAGGTTTATGTGAATATTAAGAACAGTTTCATTAAGCTTGGTTAAATTAAATCATTGATTAAAGACAATTGTTGCTATGCTTATTTGTTGGATTCGTATCCAATAATTTAATCAATAATTCAATTTAACCAAACTTCTTGAACACTTACCCTAAATACGTTTTCGAAAAAATCTTGTTTTCTATTAAAATGAAATGATGTCGTCAAACATTTTAATGTATTAAATTATTGACATAAATCAAGCATTACCTGTTCATTAAAATTTATGATCATATTCCTATGTTCAATTTTAAAAAGTCCATATCAATCAATGACGTAGTAGTTGTACAAAAACTATGTGTTCAGTACTCATACAGTTAATGCTGATGAAGATTCAGTAGGCAAGAATTTCCATATGTTACGCAATACATATAATTTTTTTAAAAATTTGCTTGTGGAAAATCATTTGATATTTGGTGTATTCAATAAACAGGAAATTCTCAAAATACGAATTTAATCAATGAAAATGAAACTAATGGAAGTCATTATTTATTATTTTTTATTATAATTTTGAGAAAATAATACCGTGTTCTGATTAAACACATAAAGACAAACATGTGTTATACATCATTTTCTTGACATTTGTCGCTCTAAAACAAACAAATATCTCACATATTGGCTTTAGAGTGGAGACTCTCTACAGCTAACAAGCCATTTTTTTATTAAAATAATAATATCTGATTAAGTTGCCTGAGTAATTGTCCTATTTAAACGAGTAGTACCTAGAAATATAAGCACTTATAATTAACACGCGTATATGTATATGATATGAAAATTATACCAATAATAACAATAGTCGAAATTTAAACTTATTCTTTATTTTTTTTTTGCTCATTACGTGTAACGTGAAATTTACTGCCCAACTTATTAGTAAATGTTGTACATGAGTTCTTTTAACAAGATCACAACTGTTTCGCCACTAAACCCGATTCAATTTTCTGAACTCTGAAACAACAATTACAGAAAGAAATCTAAAATTACTATAAAACTTCACTTATAAAATTCCTTTTTAGCTTTTCGTCGACTAAAGCAGATTTATTTATTACCCTCAACTTATGATTCAGTAGTAATAGGTAGTATATTGATAAAATTTCAATACAATTATGACTTTCCCTAAAAGCTGAAACACTGTTACAATAAACGATGTTTTTTCTAGAGAATACCCAGATCATTCAGTTTTAGGTTAATAAACCGTAAAACACTTGTTGTTTAACTTCTAAAAAAAATATATAGAACCTTTAACGAATACAAAACTTTTTTCTTTTGTACGTAAATTTTCGACGTATTTTTTCCAAAAAATATCTATTATACTATCGAACCGTCCATCATTTCGTTCTACCCCTGTTCTAAAATTACAAATATCAAAAATTCATAAAATGGTTTTAAACATTACCTATGTTTCTTAATATTATGTCGGGTCGATTCAGACAAAACATTCCTAAAAACATGTCAATTGCAGTTCAGATTAGTAAGATAACAGTCATTTTATACCCGTACAAAACTGAATTATACTAAGTGACATAGAAAGAAGAACATTACAGTAATTATGAATTTATTTGAACAATTTTGGTATACTAGTGTATAAGAACTTAGATTAGTAAACGATCACAATTTGATAAAAATTAAACTGTTAACTTCTTCAAAACTTATTAATGTGTTTCTCAAACCACGATGTCTTGCGCACTCATTAACACGTCTGGGCATACTTCTAATGAGGTGGCAAAAAATTTCTTCTGAGGTGGGTTCTGTCCTATTATCTGTAACGATGCTGCAAAGTCGCTAGAGTTTTCCCATGGTGAGGTAAATTGAGTAATCTTCTTCCCATAATATCCCAAGACGTGCTCGATGAGCTGATAGATCGAAGATCTTGGTACAAGTCAACAAATTAATTTGATTGGCCACAAAATGACCAAATAAACCCTAGCAACATGAGGTCGTGCGTTGTCTTGTTGGAATGTGCTGTTGGGATGGTCTGAACATTTAGGCTATGGGGTCTACGACCTCCTGGATGTAGCGCGCATAAATCATGTTACCTCTAATTGAAACCAAAGGTTACCTGCTTCCAATAGCATAGCTCCCATACCATAACTCAAAACTGTGTGGTGCACATGCTCATTCAAAGAAAATTGAGGATCTTTGTCTTCACCGCGCCGTCTTCAACCCCTTGCACGACCGTCATGCATACCCAAACAGAATCTGGAATTGATCACTAAAGACAATTGAATTCCATTCTTGGTCCCACTTGCCTGTTCTCTACACCACGCTGTGACGATAACGTCGATGCTCTGGAGTCAGTGGTGGTAGCACAAAACAGGGACGGTATGAAAGATCCCAAAGGTTCTATCCGTTTATAAACGGTTCGCATCCCAATCGGCCTTCCATGTTCTTCAAACCACTGGCCCGCAATCGCCCGTAGAAGAGAAGCTGGTCCTGTAAAGCCAATAGTCTAAGACGGCGATCTTTTCTCTGTAGTTCTTCGACTGACAACTTGTACCTCTCGCTCTTTCGTGTACGGCCCTCTTGGTTCCATGCCCAAACACAGACTGCCACAGTGTTTAAACTCCGCTGCCAGTTCTAAACGGCTATATCTCTTATAGACAAACACAGCCTTCACGCAATACCCACAATTCTACCCCTATCAAACCCGCTTAATTGCCGAAAATATATGGCCACTTCGCACTGGAGAGCCATTGTGGATTGGAATTAAAGAAGCTCTTTGAAATAACAATTTAAATACGCTTATTCATTGTTTTAGGCTACTTTAATCGTAAGTGTTTTGAATGAGGTTAACAAAACAACCACTAGGGCACTTGGCTGAAAACTGATCGTTTTTTTATCTTAATATATACAAATATATTCCCAAAAAAATTTTTAAGCAAAATATTCATTATTACTAAGTGTTCTTCTTTCTATGTCACTAAGTATATTAACATAGGGAAAGTGTTGGAAACGATTATCGATACATCTGAAAAACAACTTCATAATTACACATTTTAAAAGATGGTACAAATATGCAAAGCAATGTGTTCTTTTTTTAAGAATATAAAAGTATAACCAATAATGCTGTATTATTATACCTGCTTTCAGGAACGAGTGTTTCTCTTGTATTATATGAATATATTGCTGCTTCTGAATTGATGATATCTCTACCAATTAAAATAATTTTAATATATTTATCATACTGTTGTTAGAGAATTTAAACTAGCCATCGTGCTAATTCAGACACATGACGATTTATTAAATCACCTTTGTTATTAACAATTTCTTTAGTATTTAAATATCACAAATTCAATGTCATTTGTAAAATTTAAAGATAAATCGGTTTCTACCTCGGTCTCTGCTTCTAATGAAGGCGAATCTTTAATACCGGTTGTTGAATTACATAAGGGCTGATCATTATTAACTAAATTTAAGCTCATAACTGGTGAATTACATAAAGGCTGATCATTATTGACAAAATCTGCATTTACAATTGGTTGATCTCTACAATTAACCTCGGGTGTATGTGAATGAATAATCTGCATACCATTCTGAGTAGGTCTCAAAAGCAATTTTACTTTAAATTAGGACGACTAATTATATAATACCGGTTGATTCTCAAGATTATAAACTTTATCTGCTACTCCATAATGTTATGTATCTAGATGAAACGTATGTACCTACGCATGTATGCTTCACCCCATATTCAAGAAGGCAGCAATGTGAGACGCTATTTTCAACCAATGTTGCGGAACTAGTTAGAATTTTAAAGTATTTGTAAGAAGGAACATAATAGAAAACGTGTTTTATCTTTATCCTCATTTTGTCTATTAACCATAAATCGTGCAATGCAAGCCGCCAATTTTGACCATCCCGCTGTTCCATAGATATTGCGTGCTATTTTGTGATGGGTTACGAACAATCTTGATATATATTTTCGAAAAAGAAGGAGATCGAGAGTGTTAATTGTTGTCTAACAACATTTTGCTCTGAAGTAATGGTCTCTTCAACTGATTAGTATTAGTAGTTCAAATAATAAGGAAATGGTGAAGACGAATTTATGGTAATATAAATTACATCAATATCAGTTAATTGAAACAACCACCGATGGAAAAGTATAGGAGTTGCGATCATAACCTGGGTGCAGTATCACATGGACCATTTGGCGCTAGAAGTCTGGGTCTTAGTCGAAGCAAAGTCAAATAACTTTAAATATCCTTTTATAATATCATTCTTTTGTTAACTCTAAGTACATAAATGCGTTGTAATTTTGTTCGCAGTGCTTGTGACTTTAACGTAGATTGTAATTGTTTGTAAATTAACTACTGTAGAATTCAATTTGTTTAATAAAGATATTTGTGCTTTGTATATTTTTCGTTTAGTTTTTCTTTAGGAACGCTGCACAACGTTGTGACAAAATCATAATCTGAATGGTGATTTCTTCTGATGATATGACTTTTCTTTCTAATTCAGAAGTTTAAATTGTACTTTTATATATTTTTTATTTATTTTTTTTTTTTTTTTTTTTTTTTTTTTTTTTTTTTTTTTTTTTTTTTTTTTTTTTTTTTTTTTTTTTTTTTTTTTTTTTTTTTTTTTTTTTTTTTTTTTTTTTTTTTTTTTTTTATTTTTTTTTTAAATTTTTTTATTTTTTTTATTTTTTTTTTTTTTTTTTTTTTTTTTTTTTTTTATTTTTTTTTTAATTTAAATTTTTTTTTTTTTTTTTTTTTTTTTTTTTTTAAAAATTTTTTTTTTTTTTTTTTTTTTTTTTTTTTTTTTTTTATTAATTTTTTTTTTTTTTTTTATTTTTTAATATTTTTTTTTTTTATTAATGTAGGGAGGTCGGGGTATTATCGCAGTCCGGGAAATACCGCATATTTAATTTTCCAGGCATCTGAAACTCTTGGCAACACCGTTTGGTTTCTCAAGAAGAGGTTTAATGAAACACGGATCAGTGCATTTACCAATTGTCAGTGCGAGCACGTGTGTTCAAAGTATAATTTTTTTTGTGAAATTATGTGAAAAGAGTTTTTCCTATGTTTGTTTTTGAAATTTAGTGGTAAGTACCCTTCTAAAGTTACTGCAATCGTAATTACTATGAAACCTGTGTTTTATGCTGTAGAACCAACCTGATTTCTTGTCATAATTTTGTATCGGATTGTAGTTACCGGCTTTTAAAAAAAATTGCGTCAACGGGGAAATAGCGCAGCTATCGTGTAGGGTATTAGCACATATGCGCTACTACCCCAATATTTTAAAAAATTTTACGACATTTTTCCTTTTTATTGCAGATGCCACGAATGTATGTACAAGAAAAAAAAGAAGTCAGTGGAAGTCAGTGGGACCTCGAAAAGTTGTACGAGATGTCACGTCAAAGAAATTAAATATAAATCAACCCCATAAAGAATATGGGATTCCGCACACAACGATCAAAGACCATGTTAACAAAAGATGCCGAAATTCTACTAATACCCCTGTGATTCCAAAGGTGGTAGGCAGAAAACCAACTTTTCCTTGAGAGCAAGAAAATCAGCTAGTAGAATATTTTTTGAAACTCTCACAGAGGTATTTTGGCCTCAGTATTGTGGATTTTCGACGGTTGGCATTTCAGTTTGCTAAAACATTAAGTGTTCAGCATCGAATGAAGAACAAAAACAATAAAAAAATAGCAGGGTGGGATTTTTACTGAAATTTTAAGAAAAAACATCTTGAAATGCTATTAAGGACACCTGAAGCTACGAGTTTGAGTAGAGTTGTTGACTTTAACAAGGCAGAAATTAGCAGATTTTTTGAGAATCTTTCCCTTTGTATGAGAAAAATAATTACTCTGCTAGTGACAATTACGAGGGTGGTCTGAAAAGTTTCCAACCTAACATAGCTACAAAAATTTTTATCTTAAAATTTATTTTTATTTTTTTACATAGTCTCCTTGTGACTCTATACACTTCTCCCAGCGATGTTCCCATCTCTTTAATCGGTCCAAATAGCACTCGGCGTTCTTCTCTGCAAATAATTGTTCACGAAGGTGTTCCTTCTCATTTGACAAAATCTTTGTCCTCCGAGCGCAGTTTTTAGTTGAGGAAACAGAAAGAAGCCGTTTGCGGCTAGATCTGGTAAATAAGGTGGATGGTCAAGCAGTTCAAACCGTAATTCATGGATTTTCGTGTGTGTAAGACGCTCCGTTGTCTTGGTGAAACAAATAGCTCGATACTCGATTTCTTCATTTTCACAAAAATACTCACATCGACTCACTCAAACGACTGTCAAATCTAAACTGCGCGTCCAAAAGAGCTGAAACTATGATGTGTTGCTGTCAAAAGATGCACAACATTCCCTGACTTTTATTGACGAGTGCTGCCATCTTCACGTTGAGGTTAAAACTTTTCAGACCGCTCACGTACTATGTCGATAAAAGCGGTTGCCACACTATACATAAACATTTAAAAATATTGGCCTCAAAAGGTGTTAAACAAATAGGCAAGATCACCAGTGCAGAAAAAGGAGATACCACCACAGTTATTTGTTGTTTCAGTGCTACTGGCAATTATGTGCCCTTTATCGTGTTTCCTAGAAAAACATAAACGACCGCTAGCTTAAATAGTTGGAGCAACTCTAAAGTCTTTACAAAATCGATACAACATTTTATTCACACAGTTAGACCGTCAAAAGACCATAGGGTATGCCTCATTTTAGAAAATCATGAGAGTCACATTTATCTTTTAGTATATGAGTTGGATAGAGAACATGGCATAGATATACTTTCCTTAGCCTCTCATACTTCTCAAAAAACACAACCTTTGGACAGAGCATTTTTTGAGCCTTTGAAGACTGAATTTAACAATTAGTGTGCATACTGGATGAAATCTAATGCTGGCAAAAGAATTACTACAGCTTACTAAAAAGTTACAACTGTTGATAAAGGGGTTAATGGGTTCAAAGCCTCTGATATTTTCCTTATCAACCTAGCGTTTTCTCTGAAGAGGATTTTGTGGCAGCGGAAGCACTTTCCTTTAAACCAAATCAACAAATTGAGACTGCAATACAATAAAAAGAAACAACGCCACTTCATTGCACTGAGACAATGCAGACAATTTATGACGTTCCAGTAATAGATCACAGTGATGTTTTTACCTATCCCACAAATAAGGGAGAGGCTATTAAAAGAAATATAAGAAAAAAATATTCGGAAATTTTAAGTTCGACGCCATTTAGGAAAGAATTAGTTCAAAAACAAGAAAAATCAATCAAAACAACAGCAGTGAAGTCAGTTAAGAGAAACCTTTCTAACAAGAATAAGTCGAATACTGTAAAACGTCGTCGTAAAAAAATTAAACCTACTGAAGATAATACATCTGATGAAGAAATAGTTATGTCACCTTCAGATGATGAAAGTGGATGTGATTTCCAGTTTAATGAATTGGACATCGTTCCAAAGAAACATGATTATGTTTTGGTAGAATTTAATACCCCCCCCACGAAATGAAAAAACGAAATTTTTTTTTTTAGAAAGGAAAATTTGAAAAAGTTTTGATAACCAGCCAAATTAACCACGATAAACAACCAAAAACAAAAGAACCCCCACAAACAACACAAAACCCCCACCCAAAAAAAAAACGAACCCGTCACCCCAAAACCAAAAACCCCCCCCCCCCCCCCCCAAAAAACGCCCCAATTAAAACCCAAAAAACAAAAACCAAAAAAAAAAAAAAAACAAAAAAACAACAATCCACCCAAAACCCCCCCGAACTAGAAAAACAAAAAAAAAAAAAACAAAAAAAAAAAAAAAAAAAAAAGGACCATTTTTAAATATACGGTAAACAGAACGGCAACAGTCGTTTTTATCCTTTGGTGTATCCTTTGACAATTTGACCGTGAATTAATGATTAGTATTTTTTCCTTTTTTATCGGAGCAATTAAGGCAATAATTATTTTGGATTAGTTAGGTTTTGTTCATTGTTGACTGATTTTCAACAATAAAATATTTCAGTTAAAAAAATTGTGTTTTATTAGGTCTTGTTGCTTTGACATTTTACTGGGGCATTTGCGTTAGCGTGCTGCGCCATTACCCCGATACGTGGGGGTAATAGCGCAAGTGACTATTTAAAAGAATATATACAGGGTGTCACAATATATATATTACAGCCTGAAAGGGGTTATAGAGGGCAATAAAATAAATAACTTTTTTTAGTAAAATTTTTGTTAGACAAATAGTTACGCCAAGACGGCGCCCCAAAGTCAAAAATTTTTAATGGCTTTTTGACAGTCCTAAAACAATTGGAAAATAATCAATAGTATCTTATAGTATGTTTTTAACTATGTCCAATTCAAATTTGACAAAAATTTTGATCTAGAAAAATTCAAAATGGCGGATTCAATTTTCAAGTACTTGATGTAATAATTTGATTTAAACGAAAATTTGGTTTTATCGGTTTTAAATAAATAAAAAAAGATGGTGCAGTTGATTTGAAAATTTTAAAAATGGCCACGGTCGATTCTTGTCGAAATAAAAAATGTCAACCAATTTTGATGAAAATTTACAAAGTGTACTTTAAAATATTATTAAATGTAACTGTCAAACAGATTTTTAATAACTTTAAAATATAAAATTTTATACGACTTTAAAGTTAAAATTTAAAATTAAAATTTAAACTCCCCTAAAACCAAATGAAATGTCAAAATTAAAATTTATTTAATTTATAAGCTAAAACTTTAGCATCTAATTTAATACTTAAATAAACAACCTAAAATAATAGGAATTACAAAGGCGACCAAGATGTAATTATAATTTTTACAAATGGTTCCTAATTACGTAAATATTAATTTACCCGTGTTAAAAATAATTAATTTTAATATACCAAAACACTCCACATTTCGCAATTCAATTATACTTAGAGACTATTCGTACAAATTTTCATTGTATTCGAATAACATCCATTTTTTCAATTTTCAATATGTCAACCAATTTTAACAAAATTAAAACGTGCGTATGTACTCAAACCGTGTAACTGTCAAACCTATTTTGATAACTTTAAAAATAAAATTTTTATTCAAGGATAAAAACAAAAAATGTAGGCATGAATTAAATTATTGTAGTTTAAATCCTTTTTCATTAGAGGGGTTCAGAAATAAAACAGTTATGAGAGACTTGAATTTTACCTAGGTTTTCGAAAGTTTTTATTTCAATTTACTTCATCAGACTTTCATCAAGTTATAAATCTTCTCAGTTAATAGTATAAAACATTTACTTAGTCATAGTTACACGATCACAATTATTAAAAAATGTGGTAATAACAAAAAAGATAACATAATAGTTATTACTAGATTAAAAATTAATAACATCATTTGACTAATTTATAAATTAAAAATAAATATTGTAGTAAATAATAAGATTTACACTAATAACGAACGTATTTAAAAACTATTGTCGTTTGAAAACAATGAAATACAATGAATTTCGAAGTTGATTTCTTTTTGTAAACTAAAATTTTAACATTTTTATAATGATCGGATGTGTCATATTAATTAAAAATAATGGTTTTCAACTTAAAGTCTTCCAAGAATGTAGGCTCAAATGTAGGCTCCAACCCACGAATTTAATTATGTAAAAAAATTACCAGTTTACTATGTTTTACCATCATGTGTATTAGATTTTAGTTAAAAATTGTTTGATAATGGCCTAGAATCGGCCGAAACTAGTCACAAACAAAATGACTTTTTTTTAGTTGTTAAGTATATTTTTCAATAAAAAATTCACGATGGGCATACGACTTTAAGTTGAAAACCATTACTTTTAATTTTTATAATGGTTAAAATAATACCTGACTATTAAACAACCTGATGATAAATTACAATTACTTCTTTGTAATTCCGGTCTAACAATTTTACTAAAATGAAGTCGGAAAAATAAAAAAAATTATATAAATAATAATAATAATATAAATGTTCTGAAGTAAAGTCTAATGTAATGTTACAAAAATCACTATTACCCTGTACCGTGTGCTGACGATTAAAAATGAATTTATTTTGTAAAGCTAAACCACTACTTAAGCAGTCATAAGTGAAAATTGCAGCCACACCTTTGTTTCCTTTGTTTTGTCCTATTGTTAATCTTTTTACTACTGTAGATAATATGTATAATTATATTAATTTAATTTTTCAGACTTTTATTAACTGGTTATCATATTATAGTCATTTTTTTATCATTCAAAATGCCTTCCTCTATTTCTTAGACAACGTCTACATCTTTTTGAAATTGTTATGATGGCTTGTTGTATTACTCCAGGTTGTTCGCGAACTTGATCACATGCTAAAACTATCCTCGCTATTAGCTCTTCTTCGGATTCAATTAGGGTACCGTCGTAAACAATATTTTTTAAAACCCACCAAAGAAAGAAATCGAGTGGCGTAAGATCTGGAGATCTTGCAGGCCACGCAACAAGACCTCCTCTCCCTATCCATCGTAGCCCATAAACTTCATTTAGATGCGTTGACGTGACCGCAAAGGAATTTCCTCTAACAGTTCTGGTAACACCTCTTGAAGGAAAATTAGGTATACGTTCCCAGTAAGCCGGTTTGGTAAAACATAAGGTCCAACTAAATGATTGCCAATAATACCTGCCCACACGTTTATTCGAAATTGTCGCTGGTGGCTCCTTTGAATAAAAGCATGAGGATTTTCTTCATCCCATTTGTGGAGGTTATGCAGATTAATTACTCAATCTCTTGAAAAAGAAGCTTCATCCGTAAATAAAATATGTTGAGGAAAATGTGTATCCTCACGCAAGCGCCGAAGAATCCAAAACGAGAAAATTTTATTCGAGCATCTTCATCACCTGGGTATAATGCTTGCACGGAATGAAGATGATAGGGATACAAAAATTGTTCATGCAAGACTCTCCACACAGTGCTGTGATTTGAGTTTGAATTATTCGCAGTTGCTCTCGTGCTTGTGCTCGGATTATCTTCAACGCGACGTAATACTTCTGCAAAGTTAGCAGTCCTAGCTACTCGTGGACGACCAGCAGATCCTAAAAATGCTTTTTTGAAACAAATTATGATTAGTTAATATGGAACGTACCTCGCTGGAAACTTCCTGTAGTTCGAAGTCTATCATACAATCTATTAGGAAATTGAATGACTCGGTGCATTTCTGTTGGGAAAACGTTGTCGATAGATTCTTTGAGCTTCTCTTCCGTTACGTTTTGCTTCTCCATAAATAACAATCATTTCTGCCATCTCCTCGTTAGAATAATTCAGTTTTATAATTAATTTAATAAATAAGATTAATGAAATATCTAGTTTATAATTATTTAAATGAAATGAATTAACTAATAAAAACTTTGAACAAACAGCTAAATAACAACAAAAACCAACACAACTAACAAAAACAAAACTAATGAAAACTACAAACAACCAACTAAATAATCATAAAAATTGACACAATGTAACGCAAGTGCAAAAAACAATACTTAATGTTAGCTACCGCAATTGTTCTTTAAATAAATAACAGGCGACTCAGATATGATCATAACTTGCATTTATTGGTTGTTTAAAGGTAGGAAATATTTTAACCGCGATAAAAATGTTAAAAGAAAACTTCGGAAATATTTCTAGTTTCGTTAGATTGAAAGAACAATAATTTTTAAATACCTTCGTTAGATGTAAATATCGTTATTTAGTATAATATTTATTTTTAATTTATAACTTATACAATTACTTAATGTTATTAATTTTGTGCAGTCTATGAATCACCTTTTTTTCATCTTTTGTTATTAGCTCATTTTGTAATAATTGTGATAGTTACATGTTTTGTATTAAATATGAGACGATTCTTATTATAACTCAATAAAGTCTGATGAAGTAAACTGAAATAAAAACTTTCCCGAAACGTAGCTGAAAATTCAAGTCCATTATAAATGTTTTATTTCTAAACTATATCTCTAATGAAAATGGATTTTATCTGCAGTAAAGTTAACCAATTCCCACATTTTTTATACTATTTATGGTTGAATTGAGATTTATAAAATTGGTTTGACAGTTATGCTTGTGGTATTTTAGAGTAGATACACGTATGGAATTTTTTGTTAAAATTGACTGACAAATTAAGAAATTGAAATAATTTTATTCGACTACAATGAAAATTTGTACGAATAGTCTCTAAGTATAATTGAATTGCGAAATGTGGAGTGTTTTTGGTATATTAAACCATTTGTAAAAATTATAATTACATCTTGGTCTCCTTTGTAATTCCTATTATTTTAAGTTGTTTATTTAAGTATTAAATTAGATGCTAAAGTTTTAGCTTATAAATTAAATAAATTTTAATTTTGACATTTCATTTGGTTTTTAGGGGAGTTTAGAGACCATTTTGCAAAATTTCATAATATTTGAACGCCATTAATTTTTTAATTTTTTAACTTTAAAGTCGTACAAAATTTTTATTTTTAAAGTTATTAAAAATCTGTTGGACAGTTACATTTAATAATATTTTAAAGTACACTTTTGTAAATTTTCATCAAAATTGGTTGACATTTTTTATTTCGACAAGAATCGACCGTGGCCATTTTTTTAATTTTCAAAAATCAACTGCACCATCTTTTTTTATTTATTTAGAAACCGATAAAACCAAATTTTCGTTTAAATCAAATTATTACATCAAGTACTTGAAAATTGAATCCGCCATTTTGAATTTTCTAGATCAAAATTTTTGTCAAATTTGAATTGGACATAGTCAAAAACATACTATAAGATACTAAATTGATTGTTTTAGGACTGTCAAAAAAGCCATTAAAAATTTTTAATTTTTGACTTTAGGGCGCCATCTTGGCGTAACTATTTGTCTAACATAAAAATTTTACTAAAAAAGTTGTTTATTTTATTGCCCTCTATAACCCCTCTCAGGCTGTATATTGTGACACCCTGTATAAAGAAAAAAGAAAAACCGTAGTGAAGTTTTGAGTTTGAAGAATAACAAATATACAGGGTGATTCATAACTATTGGGACATAAACTAAGGGCGGGTTATTTTAGGCTAAAATATGACCATAGGATCCAATACTCCTTAATAAAATATTGCTGTGGAAAAAAAGACAGAGCGTTAAATTAAATTGTTTTTTTTTATTTTTTGTTAATAATTTCACTGTAAATTTATCAATTCTTATCAAAACGATACGGTCGAAACGGTATAAATCCTTTAGTTTTAGTAACTTTTTAATTTAGGATTAAATCGTTGGCATGTTTTTAAGGGCGCAAAAAAATGTATAAGGTAGCACGTAGCGTCTTGTAGTTGTACATTTGATTGGAACACCTTGCTTGCAATTTAAGATTTTCATTATCACTACCGCTTAAATTTCATCCTCAAAGGAATAAACAAAATTTTTCATTTAGGGATTTTTACAGTAACACAGTGACAGCATGGAAAAAGGAAAACTGAATTTGTAGTGGCAATACAAATAACCTAAAAAAAAATTAATGTGAGTTGATATTTTGTGTTTATTTTCCGAAAACGTTGTTTACTTTATAGTGGATATTAGATAGAACCATTTATACTTTGGTTTACCGCAGTGATTAAACAACCACCTTTATTTTTCAAATGCGATTGTTGCATTTGGTAAACAATCCAAAGGTATAAAAGACACTGTTATAATAATTTCATTTAGATTTCAAGAAGTTTCAAACAATTACTAGTATCGAAAAATATAAAAATGGATTCTTTAAAATATGTATCACAACAGGAAGCTATAAACATTGATGTCGAATTGTTTAATGATTATAAATACAGTGTCGATCAACTAATGGAATTGGCCGGCCTAAGCTGTGCAACAGCAATTGCAAAAAGTTACTCCCGTGAAACTATTTCAAGTAAAGAAATTTTAATTTGTTGTGGGCCTGGAAATAATGGCGGTGATGGTTTAGTATGTGCAAGACATTTAAAGTTATTTAATTATAAAGTTTCTGTATATTACCCTAAAAGAACTGATAAAGATTTGTATAAAAATCTAACTCATCAATGTGAAGTTATGGGTATACCTATGATATCAAATTTACCAAATAATGAGGATATGAATAAGTTTGGCCTAATTGTGGATGCACTTTTTGGATTTAGCTTTGTTCCACCAGTTAGACCTGCTTTTCTACCTGTAACTGAAATGATGAAAAACACAAAAATACCTATAGCAAGGTAAGCTTTATTAAACATTTTTGGCCACATGATTATTTGTTTACTTCTACCGAGTGTGAAAGAGTAGAATTTAGTGATTAGTAGACTTTCGACAATTAAAAAACAGTTAGGGTTGAACACATACAATTATTTTCAAGATTGTATGTCCATCACCAGAGGGCATAATTGAATTCCAAATTGTAAATACCATCATCGTATTCTTGAAAAAAATTCTGAGTGTATTTGATGTTACAAGTGTTGGTCTATCTTTTTAAACAACAAGAGGGAAAAAGTGGAAACCATATTTTGAAAGTCCTGTGTAAGTCCGGTTCTGCTTTACCGATATTTGCAAACTATTTCTTGTTGAAACAGCCTTTAGAGGCGCTGTTTACTTTTTTTAGTTTATTTATATTTGAAAAATAAATTCGTCAAATTTAATATAAAATGTAGCAAAATTTCCGAAAATTTTATTATTCAACAATTTTTGAAGATGTTAACCGATTTTTATGGTCTTTCTTTTTATTTTTTACATTGAAGTTACTCAAGTAGACTTAAATCATCTTAACTTATATTTTCTAATGACCTCGGTTCTCTGTTCACGTTGCTAGAACAGATTCGATGCAAAAATCGATCTTTTTCAAATTCGTCTCGCTTTAAAACGGCTCGAGATATTTCCGTTTCGAAAAAAGTTTCGAGTTTACGAAGGATGTGTCTTTAGTTTTCGATTTAGATTTTTTTTATACGAGGGCATCTTCGAGGTTAAAAAAAATGTTAAAGATAGCCAACTAAATTTCAAACAAATTGAGCCGTAATTTGACCACAACTCGCTTATTTTCGGACAGATTTTCAAAATTCAAAAAGAATCTTACGCGGATAAAGAAATAAACATTTTTGGCCGTTTTTTTGACCTGGCGTGTTTTCAAAAGTTATAAGCGAAAAACTTTTCCGAAAGAATTTCAATCGAAAACTAAAACGGCCACAATTTCTAAATTATAATCGATAAAGAAAAAGTTTATTTAAGAAAAACATTCGTTTTGTGCCCTTGTCGCATAATATGTAATAAATTTTTTCTTTTTTTTAAATTTTTTTTAAGCGATTTCACGTTGTCAATACGAAATACTCTAATTCTAACTCCGGAACCGTATTACGTAAAAACATGAATAAAAAAACATAAGATTCATAATTTTGCAAATTTTCGAATGGCTTAGCTGTAGAAGGTTCAATTTAACCCGAAAAAAATCTGTTTATGAACACTGGCCCACTTGAGGGAAGGGTGTTACTTCGTTTGTGAGGCTCCTAGGAGCCTGGGGGTAATCTAGTTGATTATAAACTTCTTAAATTAATTATTTTTGAAAAAATTATACTGATATACAGGCTGTTATTTGATATAGTGTTTGTTTCGCGGAAATTCAAAACACCTTGAAGAGTAAATTGATTTATTCAGTAAACTCTCATTGAAAGCTGTTATTCACTTTTTTATCTTTAAGAACAATAAAGTTACAAAGGTTTTACTCACTCTTAACTGTATCTTGACAGAACATATGTAAATTCATTTGATACCTATAAAGTTAAAAATATTTACTTATTCATACGCATAATATATTTTTAGACGGCTTGTCACGAAAGTGACACATATCAAAGTAGCAACCTGAGATCGAAACTTCAAAATATCACTGGCCAGTGTGGAAATAATTCATATCATTCACAGTGCGTGATATGAATTCGGCCAATGGATGAAGTCCTATTCCGATCGTCAATTTTCTAGTTTTATAGTTTATACACAAATTCGGATTATTAGGATTTAAATAATTGTGCACAATTATTATTTGAATGAAATCTTTATTAATAGAACTAGAAAGTTACATTATTAGATGTGCAGTTATTGAAATGTATTACTTTTTTATTTGAATTTTCAAACATTTTGCCAATTTGATGATTTGACAACTGTTGAAGAAGTTGTCATGATGGATGATTCTGTTTCATTGTTCGTTATCAGTAATTGGATTAGTTTCTGACGAATTTTTAACTGGTCGAAGTGATTGTTTTAGCAACTTTCATTTTGTGCCCAATAGACTTTTGCTATGTAACCTTCCGCCACTGATGAAGAATCCCATCCACCGTGGCGTTTCAGATCTTCAATCGTAGCACCAGCATCCACAAAAATGGTGGAAGATGATCGCCTCATACAGTGGCTCGTGTAAGATGCGGGTTCCTCTAAACCAAGGTAGGTAGCAATCAATTTTGGGATGCTACCTACCTATCTTGTTGATTCCAACGGGGTGTTTAGTGCATTTGGCTTGCTGATAATTAAAAAAAAGCGACGTTCAGACGTATTTGGTGGTCGAAGAGCAGCATATTTGCGATAGATACCGTAAAACTCGTCAACTATCGTGAAAACACGATCCTTTTTATTTTTGATGTCACCTATATTTACAATTACGGCCAACCGACATAGTTAAATCGTCAATTTTTAATTGGACCAATTCGTTCCTTCGCAATGGCTCTACTAATTCCGAACACCAAATTACCTAAAATTGAAACTTCAATTGATGAAGTGGTTTTGTTTATAGGGATGTACTTACTTTCTGTAACAAATAGTTGCCGTCTGGCGGTTCTTTTATGAATTTATTAACTTCTTCAGCAGTTAAAGTTCTCGATTTTTTCTATTTGTATCTTTTGCGACATTCTTTCAGAAAGGCTTTCAATTTAGGATATTGACTTAATATTAGTATTCTGGTAAACAATAAGCGTACTTCTTATCATAGAAAATTACGTCCACCATATTGGCTTGGGACAATTTTTTGAGCAAGCAGGACGTTTTCAGAAAACGAAGAATTTACCACAGTTTTCTTTCGCCACCAAAACTTGCTATAAGCTTCCCCATAGCGTTGGCGGATTTAGGGGGCAACAACTTGGAGGCTGGTATTCATTGTGACATTGCTTCCAAAATACTATCTTCATCTTTATCCATATTTCAGAGTTGAGCAGATCACTATACCAATATTTATACGTTTACAGTTTAGAGGAGATAACACACTTTTTAGAAATTCAGACCGTTCAACAGCGAGAATAAGAAACAATTTAAATAATAAACAACATGACCGTAAAAACGAGGTTTAAGGTATCCAAGATTATAGAGGAATTTATCCCGATGGAATTGGAAATTAATAATTAGTTTCAGTTATGTTGTTCAAACCGTCTAAAAAATGTTGTTCTTAACTCAAAGTGCAAGTGCAAATATCGTGCCGTCATGTTCAGATCTAATATTTCTATTCGACATCTCGGTAGGAAAATAACTATTGCACCTTAAATATAGCTATACAACAGTATTTATAAGCATGGCTAAGTGTTGGAAACATTTAATTTATTTGGATGTTATGTTTGTTTTAGGTTTCAATCCATATCATACATATTTGCATCAAAGCTTTGAATAATCGTGATTTTGATAGAATCCTGGATTATTACTGTCGAACGTCAATTTCTGTCACGTATCTTGTGATCAGATGAATCTACATTTAGTTTTGTAATTTTATAATAAACCGGCACAATATGCTTTATTTGTCACAAAAATAAACGATTGAATGGAAGAGTTTTCAACATAGAGTCCATGGTTATTTTCAATAACTCTTATTAATGGGAACGCTACTTAAATTTATTAAGGGATGAACTGCAATGTAGAAATTCGAATGTCGATATGTTCCGCACGATGGGTGTCAACGGGGCATTACTCCACATATGTTAGACAATTTTGAGACTGGTGCATACCGTGATATATGGACTAGGCCGTGGGAATTTAATCTTTTGGGCAGCCAGGTCACTAGGACTTAACCGTCTTAGACTTTTATCTGGGAAACGCATTAAAGAATTTGTTTTTCAAACTACTCAGAAACAATGGTAATCAAAGTATTCTAAATAACATTCAGAGCAACAAATAGGATTGCTGTTCAAACTACTCTCACGAAGAGTAAACTGCATTGGCCGCCAATGATGGAAAACAATTTGAACGATTTAAATTGAACGCTAGTTACTTTAATTTTATTATGTTTTTGTGCTCTTCCTTGTGTTTGTTGTTTACAATTTATTATACCTATATATTAATACACATTTAGCAAAATGACTGTTTTTTTTCAAACCAGATTACTTCTTTTAAACATATAGGGTGAGTTTTAAGTATGGAACACCCAATATTCTCAGAATTGGCTTGCCTATTTTTATAGATTTTGGTTTGCAAGGGTCGTGTGATACGGCAGATATTATGATGGTATTTACATTGTTGTTATATCTTTACTTTTTCCTATATATTTTTTGCTTTTTGAAATTCTTAAGAAATACTTCGGCGGAGATAATGTAAATATAGCTACAACTCCGAAAGTATGGCATTTAGGTATAGGGAATATTACATGAAGTATCATCAGTATTTCTTAAGGATTTCGAAAAGCAAAAAATATACAGTGCGATCAATTTGAAATAACAAAGTTCATTATTTGGTGAAAATAGTGTAAATGTAGCTGTAACTTCGAAAAGTATGGCATTTATGTATAGAAAAGTTATACATGAAAATAATCAGTATTTCTTAAGCAAAAATATATCGGAAAAAGAAAAGATCTAAGAATGTAAATACCATCATATCGGTCGTATCACACGACCCTTGCACACCAAAATCTATAATAACATTTTTTATTATTCCTGAAAAATGTAAGATATGACAACAGTGTAAATATCCACTATAATATAAGAGTATCACAGGTCCCTTGGACACGCAAAAATTTATAAAAATCGTGCAAGCACGTTTCTGAGATAATTGAGGCGTTTGCTTATTTAAAAATCACTAAATATTTATTGTAACTTTCTTATCTCCGTTTTCCGGTAACAATAAAAGTTATGTTGAGTAAATAATTCTACCGTTAGTAACACGGCAAGAAAAGTCAATTTTAAGAAGTTCAAAAATGTTAAACAAGAATTAGTTACAAAAATTGGTAACATACAGAACCGGGACTTGTAGGAATTTTTCATAACTTATGGAGTTCCACCCTCTTCACTATTATTTGAAAAGATGGACTTAAACTTGTAGGATTAAAATATACGCAGAATTTTTTTAGAATATATGTTGATCATGTACTTCCGATGTCTCATTAATTTGGCCTGAATATGTAAAATATTGGTTTTTTATCTGTTGGAATACAATTACGACTCGAGCCATTTTTGTTGAAAATATAGGTTTTTAAAGTAGCCATGAAAGTGAAACACCGCAGTTTTTTTTAAATTAGGGGAAGTACTATGAATTACATATTTCAATTTCACAATAAATTATAAAAATTAAAACTAATATGTTTAGAATATTTATTACAATAAAAAAACTCATTCAAATGATTCCTAGACTTTCTCCACTTTCGTTTTTGCTTCTTTTCGTATTATTGCTTACTACTGATTTTTTTAATTTTAGTCGATTTTAGTCTATAATCATTTAAGAGGAATAACTTACTAGGCACTTGTACTATCATTAAAACAGCTTTTAACTTTAAATGTTTGAAGTTAAACCTAATGTTTTACGAAAGAAAAACTTACGGCTTTGTTGTTGTAGTATTGGTTTTTAAAAAGCATACTTTTTTGTTTTTTTTTTTTTTATGTTTGGAATTTGGCACATTTTATAGCATATTTAACACCATAACGCATTAAAATGCTTAGTTAAGGTACATCCCCACTATGCCAATCGGCAAGGCCGTTCGGCAAAGCCTCGTTGGTGTAGACATGCTGTGCGGCTTGCCGGCAGGCCGAGCGGCATGCCGATCCGAACCCTACGGTCGGTTTTATGAAAGGGAATGAGCCGACGGCAGTAGTGTAGACGTATTCGTAATAAACGACACGAGATTCATCATTTTGGTATAGCAGAAAGTGCGATATGGAGTGGACAAATACCAACGCAATAAATTTAATGATGTACACGCGACCGTCCAGTTTTGTGGGATTGCCGGTTACTAGATTACAAACAAAAGTAAGAGAAATGACGGTTCTTAGAAATAAGTGTTTGGTTTGAGTGGAAAGATTGAAATAGAAAGAAAAATAAAAATCTATTGAGTCATTTGCCCGAGAAAGTAAAAAAGAAAAGGAAGTAGTACTAAGTCCGGCGCTGGATCAGATACTTGCTACAAAAGCAAATGGTTCGCGTATGGAAGTATGCAATTTCTTAGGGATAGAAATAAACCAAGACAAACTGAAGATAAGAGGTAAGTTTATTTTATATTCTCTAAATGTATAAAATAAAAACATATTTCTTAGTTGTGCATGTTGAAATGTAAATCACCTTCCGGAGAATTAAAATATTCTTTAAACTCGTTTCTCACAGATTGAGCTGCATTTGTGCTTCCTGCGAGGTACTTTGGAATCTCATCATTTGTGTACTAGGCCATAGTCCTGGAGTAATCCTCTCAGTATCCGAAGATTCTAAATCAAAACGTTTTGTAGGATTGTACAGATCTTTGGATCTAATTTTCATTAAGTAATTATGTAAATGTAGTAGAGTCAAATGTTATTTTTGTTGTTGTTTCTGGTTGTAATAACATAGGCGTTCTTAGTATCGAAATACTGAAGAAATATTATTCCAAAGCGATTTTCAGACACCCTACGTGCCCTGCTTAACCTGTAAAACACGGGCTGAAGGCAGATTCTGGTGCTCTCTTCAATACATTTCTTTGAAATTCTGTTGGTTAAATACCCCACCATCTGATATCCTTCCTTGCGAACCCAACGTTTGCATATACAAAGTTGTAATTTGCATCCACAACTGCAAATAGTACAATGCTGAAAAATGACTTGTAGTTAAAAAATGGGAGCCACTATTGTTCAGAGGAGCTTGCAGGGGTTATATGTTTCCCATCCATCGCTCCCACACAATGTAGAAAAATTCCATTTATCTAGAAACTCTTGTGCTACAACTCTCCATTCTCCCTTTCATTTGCTGGCATCTGAAATTAAACATTATTTTAGGTAAAGGGAGACATCTCCAACAAGGCGAAGACGAAAAGGATGAAGAACAACACACCTCCGAAATAGAAGAACAAGAAGGACTGGTAGAAACCCAAAATTCAGTTACTCCTTCCATATCTTACAAGATCTTGCAAAAGAAAACGCGAATTCAGCCTACGACGCCTGTAGCGTGAACGAAGCGACGGCCAACCTTGAGGTCAATACAGTCCATGAAATTCCTGAAAAAGATGAGTTCGGAGTATTTGGAGAAGGTCAGTACATCAAGCTTTCGAAATTACCAACCGCGCATGCCAGATTTATGGTGCAAAATATCATTGTACAACTTTTGTATGAGGCGGTGAAAGTGAAAATACGATTTTCCTGCTTGCAACCCCAGCAAAATCGACCGGCTACACTAGTCTATCAATATTTACAAACCACCACAAACCAAGCATGTATGGAAACTATTCACCATATATACAACCATCACATCACTCCCTATATCAAATCAGGAAGCTCATAGTACCCTTCTTCTGGAAGGAAATTTACTTTCAATGCGCCATCTCCCAGAAGCCCAACAGCAAGCTTAAGGACAGTCAAGAGCTTGATGCCAATTTTAGAGCACTTTGTGGAAAGTTACTCATATTTTAAATAAACTTTTGTAATGAATAAAGTTTAAAAGATATTCTATCTTTTCTTACCTTAATATTATCTCTAAGTGAGTCAGAGCAAGGCATCACAAACCTCTGGTATAGTTCTTGAAATAACTTGCTTTGAAATCTTAAAATCATACATAAGCGAGTGATAGGAGTCACCTGTAGCGAAAACGCAGTTACTGCTAGATCGTTCTAGCTGGTATAGCCTGTCTAAATTTAGCATCTTTTGGTAATTTTAGGTGCTATCATATTTAATAAATCTTCAAAATCTGAACTCGTCATTCGAAAAAAAAGTTTCGGAAACCAGCATCACATCTATATTCCAAGTTTATATTATCAGCATCGTCTAATATTAACTCTTTCATTAAATCACTTCGCGATATTTATTTCTGCTTCGAAGGCTTGGTCGAACCAAAACCTCTCTTCAATTTGCAAGTGCTACAAGAATCAATATCACAATTGCAGCAGCAGCTATTAACAGTTGGTCTTCTGATCACTCATTTTCAGACAAAGTTAAGACCGACTGACACTCACTTTATGTGTAAATGGGGATGTCACATTGATTTCAACAGCCAGTCGGCTTTGCCGATCGGCATTGCCGATTGGCATAGTGGGATGCACCTTTATAGTGCACGATTTAGAGATGGCGCACTGCTAGTACGTATTCCTCTTAAGGATATATTACTAAATAATGAAATGAGGATTACAAATATTTCCGAATGTGTGTACAAACATCTTTATTAATAAACTCAATAAAATAACAATATCAAATTGAAAGAATATCTTTATGGTTTTGTTTTTTAAAGTATGTTTCCTAAAATTCAAATTAATTTTTTACATCTACTTTTTGCACTATTGATATTTTTTTTAAATGGCACAGTTTTGGGTAGATTTAAGAATTCCGCGTTCAGACCTGCCACTTTTAACACTGACATTGACAATTCCCGAGATATTAATTTTTAAAATAAAGAAAAACCAGAGATTTTTTATAAGTTTTTTTTAAACAAAGTCACAAAAAATTTTCGTAAGTCATTTTGTGAGTTTGTAACGATTATTTTTTTACTTTTATCTTGAACCCTTATTTTTATGCAATTATCCTCGGACAGGTCAATTTTTTGTTAAATTCCCATCTTTTGGTATAAATTAACCCTTTCTATTTCCACCAGTGGCGGCGCAACAGGGGGCAAATTGAAAATTTTAAATGGCAATGGTCTCTATGTAACATCGGTCGATTAGAACAGGAAAAAGTAACCTTTTAATATTTTTTCTACACTAATAATTTCTGGTTGCATTTTCTATTAATAAATCGACGCAAAACAACAGTTCCCTGAAAGCATTACACAAATCCCCACCTATTCGCATAGTCGATACATTTCTATCACAAACCAGAGGCGGTACAACGGAGGGCAATATGAATATTTTAAATGGTACTAGTAGTCAAAAGTTACATTTTGAAAAGATCTTTTCATCTATTATTTAGAAATGTAATTGTTTCTAAAATTGGGCGATTAGAACAACCTTTATCCTTATTGTCTTTCAAAACTGGTTGTGATAATAAATGTATAATTTAGAGTAGCTAAATAAATTACCTAAAGAAAGATTTTGATGATACTTTCAGGAAACTATTGCTTGTTTCGATTATTATGAATAGAAAATCCAAGCAGGCATTAATATTAATGCTGAAAATATTCAAAGTAATTTTTTTTTTATTTTCCTGTTCTAATCGACCGATGTTGAAGATACTTACATTGCTGCATAGATGATGAAATTGTCTTTCGAAAATGTGTAATTTCGGCCCTCATTGCCATTTAAAATTTTCTGTTGCCCCCATGGCGCCGCCACTTGATGGAGATAGGAAAGGATTGACCAAAAACATAGGAATTTAAAATAAAAATTGGCTTGTCCAAGGAAAATTGCTTAAAAATTTAATGAATTTTATTCCATACTGTACACTCACTACTGTATATTCTGTACATGGGTCACAACGAACTTTCTCTATAACAGAATCAAATTCATATACATCTGAACGTTCTTCAAAATCTTTATGCTATCGACACTAATTTTTAATAAATGTACATATTATTCTTATTCTTTTTTTAGACTCTATTATTTGGGTGTAGATTTAGCTTCTAAATAGTTTTTCGAATTATATTCGTCCTAAATTTACCCGGTAAAACATACACTACTCGTATATGTAGTATATTAATCTGATATTCACAATGTTAAAATGAGCGAATTGTTTCGACACACTAATTATCCAACCCATATTTTTTTCCGGTGCAATATAGGGGCATATTTTTTAGGTAAATAAAATCGTATAAAAGCAGAACACATTTATGTGACAATGTGTATTTAAAGAGCATTTTAACAAAATTTGATTAAAATAGGGTCTTATTTATGAATTTGCAATTATAAATTCGGGATTGAGCATTTAGTGTAAGTGTAAAAATCTTCGAAGTCGAGAAATCATCGAGGTTCAAACCAAAAACCTCGGCTTCAATTCTACTCCCGTATTTTTTTTGTTTTTTTAATATTCATATTTAGTTTTAATAGTTGTTACATTTATTATTTATTTATAAAAATTGAATTATAACACAAATTAATTTAACAAAAAAAATTACTGCAGTTGGATTCTGAACCCAAGGTTTCGAGTAAAACGACACCTTAATCTTGACTGACTTGACCCTTAGATTTAAATACTTCTACTAGGGTTTATAAATCCATAAATAATAACTAGTTTTAATGAAGAAGGTTTATGTCAATTTTCCAGCAGCATACACGGTATATAGGATTCATTCCACTTACTTCTCTCGTTAAGTATATATTTTTATTAACGATATTCTTTCAATGACAAACTATTTATAGAAAAACTATACAGGGTGTCTGGTAATGAATGGGCTATACTGCAGAGGTAGATTCTTTGGGCAAAATATGACGATTTAACGTAATTTACTTTAGTACAATTTTGCTCCTTTAAGAGTTAACAAAAAGTTTTTTATTTTAATTTTTAGCATAAAAGCGTAATTTAAATGATATCTTTGTCAAACTTGAAACCTATCCGTTTTCGACGTTGTCAATTAAGAATATGTTATCCATTATGCGCTTAAACCAGAAGGCGCCACTATGGTCTTTTTTTTTCTTTGGCGCGTCGTAATATTTCTACAAGCGGCAGCGTAAACCGGTAGGGAACTAACTAATGTAGCTAAGTTTTCGCAAATTGATCCCCTTTTGCAAAATTTACGAATAAATTGAAATAATATTTTTAGAGAAAAAAGGAAGGTTTTCTACGGGTAATTGAACGACTCGGTAGGGTTACGAGAGAACTTGCTTTTGATAAAATGTTTTCGATTATTTTATAGTGGGTATATATGATTTTAACGAATAATTAATTATTTTTGTCTCTAATAAACGTAATTCTTTTCAGTATTGATATTCCTAGTGGTTGGGATGTTGAACAGGGAGAACCTCCTGAAGGAGGAATCAAACCAGAATTACTGATATCGTTAACTGCTCCGAAGTTGTGTGCCAAGTTATTTTCGGGGAAGTACCACTACTTGGGAGGGCGATTTGTGCCTCCGCAACTAGAAAATAAATATAATTTACAGTTACCCAAATACCCAGGAACTGAATGTTGTGTTTTATTAAATTCAAAATTGTAAAATATATTAAATTTCGTCTAATTAAGGCGCTACTTACATTGGGTTCAATTTAAAATAAAAAAGATTTGGATGGTTGCTAAATGTTGTTATGGTTAAATATGGAAATAAAGATTTAAAAATGAATATTATCTTATCATTTTTATTTTGGTTGAACGAAGTTATGTGATATCGAGAATCTTTTAATAATTATTTTTGCAACATAAGCTTATGGCTTAGATTGCTGCACTAGATTTTCAAATTTAAAAATGTCAAATGGAATGACCTTGTTTTATTATCACATTATTTTTATTATCACCAAACTTCCTATCACATCTTCCTATATCTTAATATATAAAGTGAATTGAAATAGGTACAACATTTAAGTTTGACAACTGTTAACAAAATTATCAGTGTTTCATTAAAAGTTTTACGGTAGGTACTTAGGCGCTCTAATATATCACCAAACATAGTATTTTTTAACTCTTGTCTAATATATTTAGACTATTAATATCTTTTTACAGGTTTATTATTAAAATTATTCTAATAGTTTATCCATATTTCAATTCGACTCCTGATGATTTCGATTAGAAAAAGTGTTGGGTTGCCTTATAATGTACAATTTAGTTTCTGTTTGTTGCATATGCAGCAGGAAATTCTAGGGTTACAAACAACGCTTAGAAATAATAAGTTTTAAGAATTTCTAAACTTAAGTACAATATTTAATTGAAATAAGAGCGAGATGTAAAAGTACTTGGGGTAATTTTAATTAAAGAATCCTTCATATAGGAAACCAAGGGATGGAAATGAAACTACTTTTCACATTTTTCTAATTTTCTAATAAATTAAGTACTTAACTATAATTTTTTTTTGTTGTTCTTAAACAAGATATTTTTAAACATATTTTTAATTATTGTTTACTATTCTAAAGTACATGTCGGTTTGATAAAAACTTGAATGTATTTTGTCTTGTCCTGATGAAGAAAACAGTATTTATTAATAAATTCGTTTCCGAAACGTCGCAAAAATTAGGAAAACTGTGGAAAAGTTGTTTCATTTCCATCCTTGGGGTTCTCCTATAAGTATAATTTTTTAATTAAAATTAAAATAGTAACAATTTTGGAGAAATTACTCACCGATCGTACTTGGGGTAAGTGCCACTGTTTACGATTATAGAATACAATCGAGAAATAGTATGTAACCAGCGACTGAAGTGCTTTGTTAGTCCTAAGGACGAAGTTCATTGGCCAATTTAAAAAAGATGATGTTATTAAAAAGTTAAATAGTTGCAATGTTTTTTGGAACAATTATTAAAAAATATTATTTAACTTGTAAAACTTGACTTATTACGATTGCGACCACCGCTGAACATAATATAATATAGAATATAGATCATACAACCTGAAAACATAAATATAGCACTAATTGCTGTTTTATTAAGTCACAAAAGTGTCATCAATTATTATTATTTCCCAAAATTATTTTTTATGCATTATAGGAAAAAAAAATAATAGGGAGATTTTGGGTCACCTAAAATAGCTGTTTTTACTGTTATCGTTATTTGTGCGCATGCGCAGTAAGAAAAAAAATAAGATTAAACGATAACGCCAAAGTTTATTTACGGCGAATGTTAGAATTACGTTTAGTTTTGTTTTGAAGTCGCCATGATAGAAATAGAGGTGCAAGGGCGGAGCTATCACTGTCACGGGACGTGGGAAAAAATAACAAAAACTGCTTCAATTCAGAGCTGCGTTCAGAAACACTTAGGTGATCGTGGGTGAATGTGATCTGAGGTGACTCGATAATATCGCTCGCTAAAGTAACGATTACATTACCATCATTTATGAACGACTGACAGTGTTGACATTGACATGTCGGGTAACTTTCAACCATGTACAAACTGCGGCGAATAAAGTGACTTTTCGGAGTGTTCCAGACGGCAGTGTGCTCGATGTTCTTCATTAAGTCTAGTTGATCCCATTGATCTAGTGATGTTTCCTATGTATACCTTGCCACAAGAACAAAGTATACGGTAAACTCCGGCTGATACACGGTCTCTTTCGTTCTTTGTTGATCTAGATGGTCTACTGAATCTTCTTAGTTGGTTTGAAGATAGTTTTGATGTCGTGACTCTTTAGAACTCTTCCTATCCGTTCTGTGAATTTGGATAATATGGAAGATATGGGCGGTAGTGGCTCTAAATCGAGATGATATTCTTGATGTGTTTCATACAGACATCCGACTCGGGAATCGTTCCATAACTTCTAACATTATTTATAAAATGTTCCTTATATGAATAATGATTTCATTTTTTTCTGCTATTGGATCCGATGCAATTTGGTTTCATTTTATATTTTTAACTAAACAGATAAGTAAAAGGCTTTGTTTTAAAAACTGCAAGGAAAATAATAAAGTGTTCAGTTTTTGAGTAACAACACACATGTTTGATTCTAAGATTACAGGTACCAAAATAATTCTGAGAAATAAAATGAACAATTTGAAAACTTTTTTCTGTCTTGTTAAATTCCACTAATAGTTATAGTTCGATCAGAAAAAAATTAAAATCATCTATGCAAGGCGCATACACTCGCTTAGTAATTCAAGTAGACTGCTAGTAGGCTATGCGATCATGTCAATCCGATTTGGGAACCTTTCTGCGTAAACCCTCACGCTCTCCCAACACTACAAAAGCCCAACACGAAGAGCATATCAGTCTGTTCGGCAAATGTGTAGCACATTTTTCAAGTGGTTAATCGCAAAATAGAAACGTGAGTAATCTTGGAAGATCCGGAAATGAATGTCACAAATGATAGATTTGATCGCATAGCCTACTAGCAGGGTATGGATGCCCTTGCAGGAATATGATTTTTTCTGATCGAACTATTAACATTAGCGCAATTTAACAAGAGAGAAGAAGTTTTCAAATTGTTTGTTTTATTTGTCAGAATTATTTTGGTTTCGTATCGTTGACGGTTGTTGAAATATTATCATTTATTTGACAGTGCCGTATGAAAGCGACTATTCCTGGGATTAAAAATTTGTCCACATTACACAGAAAAACGTCTTCGGAAGCAGACAACCAGCATACGAAAGCGGAAGAAAATCCACCGAACCGTTTTCGAGTTATTCCCAAATATACAATATTTTTTTGGAAAGTTTAACGTCCTCTCGCGTTCTTATGGTGCACTTTTGGTTATAGGTAAATTGGTGTCAAACGGTCTATTTTGAGCGAGAGAACCTCTGGTAAACTCATGTACACACCTTTTTGAAACACCCTGTATATGTCCTTGATATGATCGAAAGACAAAAAGGATATGAATTTCATAATACTTTCCTATCAGTTAAAAATTCATTACAAAAAATTCGTAGCGTGTATAGAAGTACTCAAATTTCGTCGACGTTTATTAATTCCTTCTTATTGTAAAAACGATTCTTCAATTCAATTTTAATTTATTGTATATAGTATTCCAATACAAATACAAAAGGAGACAGTTAGCCTTTTTGGCTGTCTACAGCAAATAACACAATAAGTATTCAGTTTAGGTATAGGAACATGATATATCAGCAGAACTCCTATTCTTGAATTGTGGGGAATTATTTTCTCGTGAGAAAGGCAAAAATTCTCTTGGAAACATAAAGTTGGTAGTCTTGAAAAATCTTCACAATGGCAAAAACAAAAAGGCGGGTCACGGTAAAAACAAAGAGGGCTTTTTTCTCAGATGAAAATATGCAGAAAGTAGTCCAAATGATAAAAGAACACGGTTTAAGTAAGAAACAATCCGCTAAGCAGTTTGGGGTTCCTCGCAGTACCTTAATAAGGAAATTGTCTGGTGCTTCGGCGGAAAATGGGTCCTCGGTCAGAATTATCTGAAAGAGAAGAAATATTCGTCACCTGGATTCTTTCCATGGCAAAGAGGGGGTTTCCAGTGCATAGACAAACCTTATTTTATCAGTCAAAAAATATTTAGATCAGAACAGGGAAACTCGATATTTAAATGATTTGAAAACCAAACCCCATCCCGATCATGGTATGAAGGTTTTTTAGGAAGACATCCTGAAATAAAAGAAAAAAATGGTGAAACCCGTCAGTAAGGCTAGAGCTGCAGTTACAAAAGATCGTATTCAGACGTGGTTTGATAAAATATTAGAATATTTTATAGATAATAATTTGGAATCAGTTCTTCTGGATCCCAGTCGGATATTCCATGGGGACGAATCGGGCTTTGCCGCATTGTGTCCCAAAAGCGGAAAAGTGTTAGGACCAGCCGAAATTGAAGAAAATTTGTATCAACGAGTTTCTTCTGAAAAAGAACAGATAACAGTGATGGATACGTTTGCAGCCAATGAAACTGTAGTACCACCCATGCTAATCTTCTTATACAAAAAAATGTCCAAGGCAGTTGTTAAATCTATTCTCGAAAACTGGGCCCTGGGTAGGTCAGAGTTAGGATGGATCAATTTTTAAGTGTTTTATGAATATATTTCCATTTAATACCTTTCTGAAACTGAACTATTTCAGGAAACATTCACAATGAGTACTGGCAAGAGAGAATCCTACAACTTATATAAAGTGTGGTGTGCAATAAAAGAAAGCTATAGCGTTGATAACCAGTCAGCAACTGAAGAAAGCAGCCATATTGTCGCAGAACAAGGTATTACGACGAATACTTCAAGAAATCTATTACAAATTGAAGGAAACATTAATCTAAGAGAAGCTTCACCGGAACCAAAACAACCCTCCACAAGCTCACAGTGAAGAACACCCGACATTGTAAACAGAAATTATTATTAGAGTAAGGAAAAAGCGAAGAAAACACCGAAACGCAAAATATTTCCCGCAGTGTGTCATCTGGAAAGTATCGGGAATACTATGAAAATGAATTGCAGAAGAAATTGCTTCTGAAAACAAAAATATTGTTTGCAACATTGCAGAACCGGAACAGAAAAACAACCGGGGCCATTACAATGTGCCTGGAATGAACAAATACGAATAAAAGTGAAAAGTTTAAACGTGTCCATTACTCACCCACAATATGTCCACTATTGGCGGTAATATGTCCATCACTGGCACATTTGACACTTTTTTTACAAAAATAGTAATAAAATTTTCAGTTTATGCACTTATACGCTGGAACGTATACGAAATGAAAGTAAAACAAATTTTTTTTTAGTAGCATATCAACATTTTTAACAATTTTTGAACATGATATTTTCTTTTGGGTGTCGATTACCGGGACAGTTGCCCTACTGCAAATGAAATACCCTTTGACTTTGACAGAAAAAATTTTTTTAAAAATTTCGTTCAAGCGATGTTAGATTTTATAGGCAACATTTAGTTTCTTTTTGTAAAAGGACATAATTTTTGTATGTTACGGATATTAACATTTCATGGGCAAATGCCACCGGGCTGAAATGTTTAGCGTTTTTACAGATGTTTTCAGCCGTTAGTGTCAGTTACATCTAAGAACGCGGAAATGTCCCACCACTATAACCATTTTTTCCACTTTGTATATATGTAAAATAAAGCAGGACCTATTCAAAGAGCACCCAAAGCGAAGAATTAATTCAAGTTCTCACATTTTCATTTTAATATGAGCATTTAATAAGCTAATATTGCTAAAATTCATAACATGTAAAGATCTTACAAAACGTGCAAAGTTTTTTTCCATCACTTATTGACACTCACCTGGTTTGTGTTAGTCAATTGACAGTGTAACAACAAACATTAAAATGTTTTTGATTGGGGTTAAAAGCAACGTGCAACAAGCGACAGCAGGGTATAATTTCTTCCGTGTAATTCAAACTCGACTCATATTCACTTACCTTCAAGAATACGGGTTTTCTGAACTAGGAGAAAGCGAAAGGAATTTCAAGTGAAGTGATTTTATATTTTCTCCTGAAAAATTTTCAAGAATAGGGGTCCAGATGGGTAATTAAATTATGCATCGAATGAGAATATAAAAATGCTTAATTGCAATTTAAAAAATATGACTGTTTGACAATTTTAGTTTTCTTAACTACCATTACTCCCAGACCTCCCCTAGAAATAAATTTCAAAAATGTATAATACTGAAAACATAGTCTAATACCATGTAGTACAAGTTTCGCTTTTATGTTTCATGAAATTTAATTTTTCAGTAGATTCAAATTTTCGTTGCTTACGCCTGAAATTATTATTTTTCATAATAAGGTAAGTGATAGGTTAATAACAAAATTGGTATTCATTTCTGGTATAAGAGGAAGTGACACCGTTATGAAAAAATATTTTCAGTAAGTAGCACAATAAGTAGACCATGTCAATTTGTATAAAGTTACAAGTTTTCAGCTGAATTGGTTTTTTCGTTCTCATTATTCCTCTAACATGCTATCGTCGAGACACACCCTGTGTATAAAACGATTACAGTTAAGAGGTTTTTGTTCTTGCAACGTAAAGCTGTTTTGGCGGTACTTTAATTTTTCAGTCTACTTTTTGTTAAAATTGAATTGACATGTGAGATAGTCAGTCTCCAAATATTACACTTCTTTGAAACTATAATAAAAAGAATAAGAAAATCACTTTACGCTCACACTACATTTGTTAAATTGTAAATTTGTTTATTGCTATATGCACTATTTTAACATTTGTTTTTATTTGAAGCTGTCAGTTTGATAATACGTTCATGTGTACAAACAAAATATTGGTTAAAAGAAATTAAATTTCGAGTGGAATGTAATTTTTTCATCGTACATCTATATCTTGGTTCTTTTTACGTCATGTTATGGAAATTAAACATTTTTATTAAATTAAAAGTCAAGTGTTTGATTGTTGTAAAGCACATGAATTAATTATTTTACATAATTGGAGAAATATTTCTGAATTCTTATAATACTTTTTAATATTTCACAATGTCGGAAGAAGGTACTACTGTAATATATTTATATAAATTCTCATTAACACTATTGAAATGTTAAGATTCGCCGGAAATGATTACCACTTCTGATGAAAGAAAGAGTCAAGGAGAACGAAAAGGAAACAGTGGCAAATGTCGGCCATCTCAAATGAGTAGTTCAATATGTAAAAAGATTATTAAATTTTAATTGTTGAAATGTTAAGGCTCTCCGGAATTTATAAGTTGTAAGAGGGAAGATGGCGCTAACCCCAGTCGACCATCACTGTTGGGTAATTCACGTACTGATCTTGGAAAAGGAGTATATGATGGATCATCAACTTTTATTAATTTCTTGCAAAGGGATTCGAGACGCTTTGGCAAGCCATCAAGAAAAAACAAGGGATATCACCGAATGAGTATTTAAACAACTCTGATTTAAGTAAATTGTATAAATTCATACTTACAGGCAATTTGGTTTTTTTAAATTGATTTGTACTATTGGTCAAAACTCTATTTTTGCTGTAATCGCAATTTTTATGATGTTTTACAATCTTCTACCGTTGATGGAATGTTTTCTCTACTTACTCAGATTTATTTTAGACAAGACAATTGAAATATCTGAAACAGAATCAACCGGAATGGTAGCTGTTAAAATTATAGTGTTTATGTTCGAAACTGCAATTATCACTTTGATGCTAATGATAATATGCAGTTTTATTTTAATCCCAATGTTATATCTGTTCAATAACATATACGAACAGGTAAAAGAAGTATTTTTTCCTGAACAAGTAGACGAGAACTAATCACGTTTATAATTACTACGTAACATTGTAACAAAATTGTACTTTTGAAAAATAGAACATTCTACAATGTTTACAAGTGCCATGATACTTTTTATCAAATTATAAAATATTAATCTATTATATTTTAATTTGTTGGTAATGTTTAGCACCTCTTCGGAGTTTGTAGCAAATATTTGACTTTATCGGATAAAATCATGTCTTTCGAGATTTTTCATGATGACTACTGCAACATGTCACGTGATGCATTTCAAAATATGTTTTTACCAGTTAAAATGAGGACAAACCGCTGCAGAAAACAGTTCAATCGGTTTCCAATCTGGTGCCTTCAATGTTGTTGATCATCTCGACACGACCATTTCGACGGGAGATTATCCGTACGTAAATTCAGTTGGACCCGAGTTTATCTCGACGTGCGCTGATGGCTTATGAGAACATATGCGGATTTTCATTTAGCGCCATATATCATCTTATATACAGATGGGGAATTATACATGGACATTAAGACCTAGCTTTGACGAATAAGATTTAGTAGTTAACGCTACTTATTGTGTGAGCAAAAATTGGGATAATTGCCCCTTACGATGGAAGTTCTATACTATAATCGGTTCGTTTTGTTTTTTATATTATAATTCATTATTTTCATATTAACAGTAGTTTTTCTCACTGTCCTTAATGTTCGGCCGATATCGTTTTGTAAGTTGTGTTAGAACAGAGGTTCCCATACTTTTTTTTCTCATAGACCACTTTAAACATTTTGCTGGATCTGGTGGACCCCCTGCAGCTATTACATTTACTAACTTACTTCCAAAACCCGAAAAAAGTATATGTCTATGTAAATCTGTGTTGTGGCTATTTTTCAATCAATTATGAGTTGAAAGTTTTCGAAAAAAGGTGAGAATTTATATTGCTTTGATTATGCTGTGAGTATTGTCATTCAAGCTAAGTTTCAAAGCCAGTCTAAAAGCGTCTTCATCCAACAGTTGGATTCCTACTTTACTTTTTGTATTCTAAGATTGACTCACAGTGCAAGAAACCAATAATCTCCCACTTCGGAGTGGTAAAAAGTAAAAATAAATATTTTCTTGTTTTGTAGCTATTTATTTAAACACAAAAATTACTACACTTTTAATTATGTTGTTATAACAGTCTTAGTAGAATCAAAATTTAACATCAAAACTAATAATGATTATGATAATCAAAACTTTGATTATATTGCGACTGTTTTTAAAATAATAATCATTATTAGTTTTGATGTTAACTTTTATCTCAGATTACCATTGTAATCTGAGATAAAACAAGTTTGTTACGGCACTAAAACTGCGTTCGACAAGATATGACGAAGGAAACGCTATGAGAAATTTTTGCACAATTCCCCACAGTCCTGGATATTTTTCAGGTATTTGTGCCTGCAGCCAAAATGATTGATACCCTCTTTTGAATGCTACTTTGAGCTCCTCATTAGTGCTAAGCTCGAGTAGCTCTTCTTGCAGTACCACATTTTCCACTTCAGTTTCATCATATGGATTTATTATCCATGGTGGTATATCCATCGACAGAATGTCTTCAAATCTGATTTTAAAATCATCATACAGGGCAATCAAATGTTGAACATACGTCTGAATATCTTCGTCGAGGCATTCTACCTGCGATAAATTTGGAAACTGGGAAAATTCACGTCGACCAATATTTTGCTTCATAAGTTTCAGTTTACCAAGAAAAGCTGAAATTTCACTCTTTGTTTTTATCAAATTGAGGCTGTCCCCTTGTAACTGTAGGTTGAGGTCATTGAATTTTTGAACAAATCTGTCAAATACGCAATGTCTGCTTTGAAATTCATGAGGTTTTCTTTTAAAACAGGATCTTTAGTGTTCAGAAACTCTAAAACAGAGTCGAAAAGCAAATAGAATCTTGATAGACATGCACCTTTCGACAACCAGCGTACTTCGGTATGTAGCAGCAATCGTTGGAAGTCCTCATCATTTTCTTCGCACAACTGTGCAAATAAGCGCGTATTTAATGCATTGCTTCTTATTTTGTTAACTGCATTAATCACAAATTGAAGCGCTTGGTGCAATCTATCACTCAATTTTTTCGCTACTAGATGTTGTCGGTGGATGACACAGTGAATTGCAATTACCTCTGGTATAATCCTTTTAAGATGACTTATAAACCCACGATATCGCCCGACCATGGCAGGAGCTCCATCTGTTGCCACCGAAATAATGTTTGTGAATGCAATTGATTTTTCCGTAAAAAATCATTCAGAACATTAAAAATTGATTCACCTTTAGTGTCAGTCTTCAAAGTTTTCGCGAATAGTAACTCTTCAAACATTTGTTCGCCTTTGATAAATCGAACATATGCCAATAATAATGCTTCATTGCCAGGTAAAGTTGACTCGTCCAGTTGAATAGAAAAATGAGTTGTTTGCAGATAATTACACAAGAAACTTTCAACATCAGAGCTTATTTCATCAATACGTCTTTGTACAGTGTTGTTACTCAAAGGAATTCTTTTAAGTATGTCAAATGAAGATTTGTGCAGGACAGTTTTTAAGACCTCTTCAACAGCAGGCAAAATTAACTCCTCTCCAATGGTATGCGGTTTCCCAGATTTTGCTATAAGTAATGAGATATTGTAAGATGCCCGCAAGCCATCGTCGTTGCTTTCAGACGTTGGTTTCATAGAGTCATTGCTCAAGACTTTGTTGCATAAAAGACACATGGGCAATCGCTTGTCTGTATTTGATGGAAGAAAACCAAATTTCAAATATTCAACACTGTACTGTCGACACTTCTTCTTAGATTCAGCCATGTTTCGTATCAATTACTTACCTGTAAATATGAAAAAAATGTTTGTTAAGTAATCTTAAAATGATTTAACAAACATAATAGAAGTGGCTTTTAAGATACAAGTTGCTAACAAATAGATAGGTAGGTACTTACTTTTCCAACACTGGCAAACAATAATATCAATTCACTTTAATTTTCAAAAGTCTGAAAACTACTTCCGTCACTGGTGAACACTTATATAGGTACACTTTCTTTTTGAAATTCCGGAAACAACTGAGTAATGTTTATCATTCGCATTCGTATTTATATTAAAGAAAAATCCAACAAGTTCATGCAAGTTCAGACACGACTTTAACTAGGCGGGCGGGCGGCGCGGCATCGGCGAGTCTTGACACGCTCTTTCTGAATATGGAATATGCAAGTTCTTACAAAAACAATTGCTGAGCTTCTTATAATATTGTCTTCCTATATTCATAGGAGAAGTCAAGCTTCTTATAATATTGTCTGCCTATATATATTATTGTCTCCCTTATTCATAGGAGAAGTCAAGTCGGGTCACCTTATACATTATTATAGACCCCTGTTAACGAGTTGTGGACCCCCATTTTTTTTCCACGCAAGCGTAGACCTCTATCGGGCTCCCGTGGACCCTTGGGGGTCCACCTGCACCACTTTGGGAATCTAGGTGTTAGATAATGATAAATGGCGCCACCCTAGAGCTGACAATATTGAAAGCGGCCAGAAAACACATACTTTTCGTCCGCTATTGAGTACGAAATTTACTTTTAAGTTAAGGTCGCCTAAATTAGCTATTTGTGTATCAAGGACAAAAGTTTATCATATTTCTTTTAATCAATATACAGGGTGTAACATAAAGGTTGGGAATAAATTGAGCAGTGGATTCTTTCTTGAATTTTCTTTGTATCTCTAATCGTTTTCCCGTAATTAAATAGTATTTTCTCCATTGTGTTTATAAGAAAATGTAGAAAACAAACATTATCGATTACGAGACGAATGAGGCGAACTCGAACGAGCGAGTAACAGGCGAGTCTGATAAAGGCACTTTACTGACGTGGTGCATAGAAACTTTTATCGCAACCGTAACAATGAGCCTCCGTTTCTTTAGGAAACTGACTTTTGATGGAATTGGCTAAATTTTTGGTCCGTCTGATCAAAAGTTCTCATAGGCACAAACTCGCTAACGCCTCGCCAGCAAACTTTTAAGCTCAACATTTATATTGTTTAACTCCTAGTAAAATAATCTATTTAGTGTCTAAACATTAAAAGCAACAGTTCTATTGTTTTCACAACTATTTAGAGGTTGGTACCTCGGTTATGTCATATTATGAATGTAACAGCAAAGTACCAACTTCATTCGTCCAGAATAAACCGTCACTATAACACTCGAGAATCGCAAAAATTTGAAAATAACACATGAAAACTAGCAATAAACGCTTGAAGAAAAAATAATATATTTCACTTGCAGTTAAAAAATATAATTGTTTTGCTTAATATCTTGACTCGTCTAACGCCTCGCCAGCAAACTTTTAAGCTCAACAATTATATTGTTTAACTCCTAGTAAACTAATCTACTATTAAACGTATGAAATAAAAAAATTAATCACAAATGAACAATAATAAATTTTTTACACTAAAATGATTTTTGTTTAATTATTTAACACCTTGTAACTTAGAAATGAAAATTCGTAAAGCAAAATTACATATGAAAAAAATTTCTACTAAGGAATCCACAGTTTAATTTACCCACAACCTTTATGTTACATCCTGTAGTTATGTAAGTTAAAGAAAAATCAATAGATGCGCCACAAAAGTGAAATGTGCTAATGCTTAAAAAGTTCATTTAACATTTAACTTGTAAATAGGGTACGATTATCAATATTATGTATGCTTTTATTCGCAATTAGTACGAACAGAACCTACAATCATATACTATATTATACTGTGTGTTCCGGATAATCTGAAGCATTACCTATGTTTAACATGGAGAATTTGAAATCTCCGATTTATATGTCCCCAAAGTGTTTTTAGGATATTTTCACTATCAGAACACTTAACAATGTGTACTAGAAAACGTTTTGCGTATTAATTTTTTAAATTTAACCAAACATATTAAAAATATTTGAAAAAATATTTTATAAAGTACGAAGGTAATGAGTATGCGTAATGACGTATGCGCATGCGCAAACGATTTTACGATATTCATAAACTGCCTATTTTTAAACTTATGTCTGTTTACTAATGGTGGCAGAAACCGTCGAAAAGAAAACCGGCTAATCGGTTTTACAAAAAAGTTGTTTAAACCGGTTCCACAAACCGCGGTTTTAAACCGTTTGAAAACCGTGGTTTATAAATATTTGAATATGTTTGGTTAAACTTTAGAAATTATTACGCAAAACGTTTTCTAGTAGACATTGTTAAGTGTTCTGATAGTGGAAACAAAAAAAAGCAGTTTGGGGACATATAAATCGGACTTTTCAAATTCCCTATGTTAAACAGAATACAGGAGTGATTATCTCCACAATATCAAGTGATAATTTCAGGACACTTTAACGTGTATTTCTGTAAAGACAATCTAAACTCACGTGCATTATGTAACTTGTTACAAACATTTGGTTCCATAACATCAATTTACTCTCCTACTCGCGCTGATAATTGTATCGAGAATATTCTTCTTAATTTCTCACAAACCAATTACACAACAAGTATTTTGAAAACAGGTTTATCTGATCATTGTGGAAAGTTAATAGAATTACTCTGCGACGACGTTCTTTAAGGAGCTCTTTGGTAGTTAAATATAAATTTTTAGAGATTAAAGGATTGCTTTAATAATTAAAAAAATGTTCTTTTGTCCAAAGATGTCTAAGTTACTATTATAATCACTAAAGAACTTTTTTAGATTTGTTCGCTGACAAAAAAAATGCTTTTTGTTTATTAAAAAGTAAAATTTAATCATCAAAATATATCCTAATAAACGTATCTTCGAGGAATGTTTGCTGAATTATTACTGTCGGTTACGTAGTAGCCACATATACATGTGATCGTAAGAATTACCGAATCTACATTTTTATCTCGGCTATTGCATTTAATTCTGTATAGTTTGTGCAATTAAGTGTTTGTAGTTACGCACTGAACAAGTTTTCGTAAATACTTTACAATTTTATTAACTATAAATCGTTTTTTCCTTTTTTATTGAATTTATTATTTTGCTAGAGAAGTATGATACTCATGAACCCTTTATTAGGTAATGAAAGACTTCTGAGCAGATGGGCACTTTTAACCTAAAAACAACCACTTCCAGTGAATGGCGACGTTTCCAAACCTTGGTATGCGGTTACTTCTTTGGGCCATCTATCTGGCACTATAACCGGGAAAAGCACCCGCATACCAAGAATAATTAAACAGCTACAATTTTTTTTTTTCTATTAAAAGAATATTCTTTTAATATCTATAAAGCAATCATTATACTAACTATGTGATTCTTATACCATTTAAAAAGTATACAATAATAACTAAAAAATGTCTATTTAGAAACTAAAAAAAATGTAGAAAGGCATAATTTTAGTAACTCTAAAATAAAGTATTTGAGACTAAAGATCACTAGCATAAGAATTGATAGTCGAATATTAACAAAAGCAGCTTATTTGTAGTGACCAAAAGGTATAATTCTTTATAGCTAAAGGACAACGGGGATGTTGGAGTGAAAAAACACCTTGTCCCTTATTGATGTTGTCGACGTTTTCGACCAACGAAGGTCGGTTTTTTATCAAGACATCTAAGGGATTGGTGATGAAAATACACTCCCCCAAACAGAACAACCTCTTTGGTCCAGGCATCAAAGAATAAAAAGATGGATAATTAACAATTATACTTGTAGATACGTAAAAGGTAAAAAGATTATAAACACTTATTTTTATTTAACTGAAAAGTTCTTATTCGATCAGATCAGTGAAACAAGTGCAATAATGTTATATTTCTATTTTTTAAAGAACTTCGGCAAAAATGATTAGGTATGTCTCAATCGCATGCACGAAAGGAGTGATAAGTTATATCATGATGTAATAGAGGCTCGATTTCACGTAGACGTTGTATTATGTTGCAGAGCAAATGGTGATTTAAGTCAAACAGCATTTGCTCAGTCAAATAGCTTTTGACCAGGTATATAATATTAAACATGTTATTTTAAATTATTCCCTGGCCTAGACAGGCCTAGGCGTTGGATAAACAGCTTGCTAGACAAATGGTTCAATAAATCTAAAGATTTATTGAGAAGCAAATCAAAATATTTTTTACCACAGTCACAGAATAACAATAATATTCAGAAGCGTTTCTCTATAGTAATAAAAAAGTTCGCGCATTTGCTTTGCGCAAGTCAACGCCATATTTCTGGGCTACCCGATGAAAGTGACATTGTTGGTGACATTTATGTGTTGTGATTTATTTTTGTATATTTTGCTAAAATTACTAGCTAAACAATAAAACTAGGGTCTTGGTGATATTTGAAATTCTCAAGGTGTATCGAAAGTTAACTTTAATGTTTGGTTCGCGACTCTGATTTGTGGCACAGCAAAATGGCGGAGTGACTTAAATATTTCAAAGGTACCGACAGTGAGTTACGCTTCTGAATATTATTATTATTATTCTGTGACACAGTGCTGCGACTGTTCTTCAGACTGATAATGGGCGGGAATTCACAGCCGCAACAATTGCGAAACTAATTTGTCTTTGGCCTCTATGTAAAATTCATCACGGCAGACCAAAGACACCCTATAGTCAGAGATCAGTCGAACGCTCTAATCACGTTTTTCAACAACTCTTATGCTGCTGGATCAGTAAAAATAATTCTACCAAATGGTTAGTTAGTTGCCACTGATTTGTTCAAGTTGAACCTTTTTTTAAGTTAAACATTGGAGTAAGTAATTTTTTGTGCAATATAGTGTACAAGTTTTTTGCGCAGAACTCCACATCGTACCGATACTAACAAACGTGTGAAAGAGAATCAAAAGCTTGTAGTGACATAAAACATTTTGCTCGTCAGATTAAAAACATGTGTAATAGCGTTACGTTACAACTGACAAAATTTTGAGAGAAACGATGCAAAAACCAGCAACTTTTCTTTCATGCCTGTTTATGTATGATGTTCTTGAAAACACCGTTAAAACAATTATGTCAAGTGATTGTCATGTCCTAGCAAATCAAAAAATAGTTAATGCGAAAATTGTGGATACTTAAATTGCAATAACTTTTATTTGAAGATAAAACGTGTAACAAATAGTTTTTCAAATATTCCAAGAGTTGGAAAAACTATGTAGGTTAACTGCCCTTTTGGTTCGACAGATTATGCAAAGTTTTATATTTTCTTCCAGCCGTCTGTTCACCAGACAAAATATTTTCTTTGCTCAATTATAACGTACTAACTCTAATTCGTCGGAAAAAGTGAAAAAATAGGAATGTTAAAATTTTCGGTTTGGAAACCGTCGCATATTTACCCAATCTTATTTATAATTATAAGATGTGGAGTAATAACATTTGCGTGCACATCGTTTTAGATTACATTTTATTTTTAGTTAATTTGTGGTAATTCAATGTAATTAGACGTCTTTTACGTTTGTAACTATTTTGAATTGATTTATATTTGTTCAAGATTACTTCCGATGCGTAAGTGAAAATTTAAATAAATGATAGGTATGTTCCCGCTGTGGGACCCTACCATCAGTGAGAGCATGTAACCTATCGGTAGAAGCGTCAACTTAAGAAACCGAACCACCGCAGGCGCGCTGGTTCGAATCCAGTTGACGGCGAGAGATTGTATCGAGCCAATTTAATAAAGGCAAATCAAGATTACACCAACGTGATTATAATATAAACAGTTATGTTTTATTGTATACATTGTTACAATATTTTAAGTTAACATAACTACAAAGTTGGTAGTAATACAAAATGCCGTTAAATTAACATTATCACCATGTCACTTTGTTAATGTAACAATTGGTAACATTTTTTACCTTGACATAATCTGTTATATCAACATTTAATAAACGTTGAACTACTTTAAATATAAACGTTACAATGTAACATTGTGATCTTAAAGTTTCGTTTATCTAATGTTTTTATGTTGTTTAGTGAGTACAGTTCTTTTTTTTATTTATAATTGAATAATTTGTGGTTTTATGGTGAGCAAACAACTCAATAAAGTGTGATTGCCGACGTTTCGTCTTGTGAAGGCTTTATAAATGAGGAGCGAAACGTCGGAAATCACAACTTACTGAATTGATTGTTCAAGGTACCTCCACAAAGAAAAGATCCTATAATACCACAACTCTCCTCGCCACATTCAATCATAATTAAACATTTTTGGAGAAACATTTACCTTATTTCTTTATATTTCTATTTTTTCAATTGTAGTTCTGGTTAAAGCACATACAATCGTATTAATTTTTTATTTTTTACTATACATATAAGCCTAAGAATGTTTTTTTAAATATTTTCAATGATTTATACATATACTTTATAAGACTTAGGTATTGAAACTATCAAAAAATATAAATGTTTTATTTATAATTGACGGTGGGGAATCATAAATACATAGAATTAAGTATTCGTTCCAGATATACGAAATTACTGTAATACTGTCGTTATTTATGAAATGAATACAAAAGTAATGAAACGTATGATTACCGTACTTGTCTCATAATCTTAATTAACGCATCAATTAAAGAGAGGGAGTGTTTGCGGTAGCGTTAAAATTAGTTCGTGTTGAATCAAATAGATTATTCTACTACAATCAATTTCGACTTCAAAAAAATAAAGGCACAACTGATGTATTTTGTTACAAAGTGCACTTGATTGCTTTAAAAAAGGAAATTACTCAATTGCAACCTTTATTGATTTCACCAAAGCGTTTGACTGTGTGTCTCATGACATCTTATTGCACAAGTTAAGTCAAATATATTTATATGTATTTCCATATATTAGAATTAAGTTTTAATAGTAGTACACAAATCGACGAGTGTAAGTAGGTACATTTGTACAAAAACACATAGAAATATATTATTATTATTTAACTTATTGGTTTATACAATAGCTCAATATATTAATGGACCAATCCTTCCGAAGAATATTAGTTCAACTGCTATTAAAATGAAATTTTATAGTTAAGTTAAGAAAAAGTAGTTTATAACGACAGTATTACAGAAATTTCGTATATTTGGAACGAATACTTAATTCTATGTATTTATGATTCCCCACCGTCAATTATAAATAAAACATTTATATTTTTTGATAGTTTCAATACGTAAGTCTTATAAAGTATATGTATAAAACATTGAAAACATTTAAAAAAACATTCTTAGGCTTATATGTATAGTAAAAAATAAAAATTAATACGATTGTATGTGCTTTAACCAGAACTACAATTGAAAAAATAGAAATATAAAGAAATAAGGTAAATGTTTCTCCAAAAATGTTTAATTATAATTGAATGTGGCGAGGAGAGTGTGCTCTTACAGGATCTTTTCTTTGTGGAGGTAGCGTGAACAATCAATTCAGTAAGTTGTGATTTCCGACGTTTCGCTCCTCATTTATAAAGCCTTCACAAGACGAAACGTCGGCAATCACAGTTTATTGAGTTGTTTGCCCACCTACCACCACAAATTATGCATAAATAAAAAAAGAACTGTACCCACTAAACAACATAAAAACATTAGATAAACGAAACTTTAAGATCACAATGTTACATTGTAACGTTTCTATTTAAACGTTTCAACCTTTATTAAATGTTGATATAACAGATTATGTCAAGGTAAAAATGTTAACAATTGTTACATTAACAAAGTAACATGGTGATAATGTTAATTTAACGGCATTTTGTAATACTACCAACTTTGTAGCTATGTTAACTTAAAATATTGTAACAATGTATACAATAAAACATAACTGTTTATAAGTAAAATGTGTGTCTTACGACTTCTCGTGTAAAACATTGACACGTATGAATAGTATAAACTAAGAAAAATGCAACAGTTAACTGTAACGACACGTGTGCGTTTAAAGTGCGTTGCGTGTTATGCTTCTGTACAAGTTTTACTTGGCTTTATCGACACACGTAGTTTCAAGCATTAAAGCTATCGCTTAGTAAAGCGCTATGCACTTTAAACGCACACATGTCGTTACAGTTAACTGTTGGCATTTTTCTTAGTTTATAACTGTATATATTATAATCACGTTAGTGTAATCTTGGTTTGCCTTTATTAAATTGGCTCGATACAATCTCTCGCCGTCAACTGGATTCGAACCAGCGCGCCTGCGGTGGTTCGGTTTGTTAAATTGACGCTTCTACCGCTAGGTTACACGCTCTCACTGATGGTAGGGTCCCACAGCGGGAACATACCTATCATTTATTTAAATTTTCACTTACGCATCGGAAGTAATCTTGAACAAATATAAATCAATTCAAAATAGTTACAAACGTAAAAGACGTCTAATTACATTGAATTACCACAAATTAACTAAAGATAAAATGTAATCCAAAACGATGTGCACGCAAATGTTATTACTCCACATCTTATAATTATAAATAAGATTGGGTAAATATGCGATGGTTTCCAAACCGAAAATTTTAACATTCATATTTTTTCACTTTTTCCGACGAATTAGAATTAGTACGTTATAATTGAGCAAAGAAAAATATTTTGTCTGGTGAACAGACCGCTGGGAGGAGATATAAAACTTTGCATAATCTGTCGAACCAAAAGGGCAGTTAACCTACATAGTTTTTCCAACATTTGGAATATTTGAAAAATATTTGTTACACGTTTTATCTTCAAATAAAAGTTATTGCAATTTAAGTATCCACAATGAAAGAAAAGTTTCTGGTTTTTGCATCGTTTCTCTCAAAATTTTGTCAGTTGTAACGTAACGCTGTTACACATTTTTTTTAATCTGACGAGCAAAATGTTTTATGTCACTACACGCTTTTGATTCTCTTTCACACGTTTGTTAGTATCGGAACGATGTGGAGTTCTGCGCGAAAAACTTGTACACTATATTGCACAAAAAATTACTTACTCCAATGTCTAACTTTAAAAAAGGTTCAACTTGAACAAAGCAGTGGCAACTAACTGACCATTTGGTAGAATTGTTTTCACTGACCCAGCAGCGTAAGAGTTGTTGAACAACGTGATTAGATCGTTCGACTGATCTCTGACTCTAGGGTGTATTTGGTCTGCCGTGATGAATTTTACATAGAGGCCAAAGACAAATTAGTTTCGCAATTGTTGCGGCTGTGAATTCCCGCCCATTATCACTCTGAAGAATAGTCGCAGCACTGTGTCACAGAATAATAATAATAATATTCAGAAGCGTAACTCACTGTCGGTACCTTTGAAATATTTAAGTCACTCCGCCATTTTGCTGTGCCACAATCAGAGTCGCGAACCAAACATTAAAGTTAACTTTCGATAAACCTTGTTAAATGCCACCAACAATGTCACTTTCATCGGGTAGCCCAGAAATATGGCGTTGACTTGCGCAAAGCAAATGCGCGAACTTTTTTATTACTATAGAGAAACGCTTCTGATTATTATTATTATTCTGTGAATGTGGTAAAAAAAATTTTGATTTGCTTCTCAATAAATCTTTAGATTTATTGAACCATTTGTCTAGCAAGCTGTTTATCCAACACCTAGGCCTAGGCCAGGGAATAATTTAAAATAACATGTTTAACCCGGCGTTGCTAAGGTGAAATATTTTGACGGCAGTGGTAAGGTGGGGTCTGACAAACCCCACCAAATTAATAAATAAAAAAATAGTTACAAATTATGTAGGTTATTTATATTTTGGCTAAGTCTTAACAAAGTAATATAGAAATGAATAAAACAAGAATTGTTAGGAACTTTTATTTTATTATTAAAATAACATAAAATAACTTGAACGTCGTATTTTACAAAACAAAAAAACACACATTCGAAAATTGGGAAAAATTGGGAAAATTTTCGGAAATTTTCAGATGTAATGATAATACTTTATAGCTAATACTCAAATAAACACTTGGAAACTAATTTTTATTTGGTATTGACGATAAAAAATAAAAATCTATTCCGAAATACAACAATTTTGGCAGTACATATGAGCATGTTCTAGACATAGAAACGTATTGCGGTCACGTGTTCTAGGACATGTTTGGCACCTTCCGATGAGAGTTGGTCGTTTGGATGGTGGTTCTTGGCTTTTCCACTTATTTCTATGATTTTTCTACGCAAGTTTCTTGGCAATCTTGAATTTTCTTTTCGTTTATCTATGTGTTCTTCAATTAGCGCCAGCCCTAATTTTTTCAGGTATTCTCGTCTCTTCAGCTTGTAGTCGTTATTATTTGTTCTATATATTACCTGGGAATTGATTCCTACCGTGTTGAGGAGAGAGAAAAAAGGGTGAGAGGCCATCTTCTTGAATTGCGAGAAACACTGTAGCTTCCAGACAATTCATCTACTACATCTACACCGCATTTTGTGAAGTTATAAAAACTAATTATTTCAGGAAGACGGCGATCTCCTGTACTGTCATCTATCTTATCGTCGTGATGTAGTGTTGAAAGCAAAACATTTTTTGTTTCTTTGGCACGTAAGAAACTAAAGTTATATCTTCTTGGAAACCAAACAAGCTAGATTTATTTTCCCTCTTCTGAACATTCAAAAATCTGTGGGTATAATCTGTTTATTTTTTCTCATAGTACCAACAGATGTCAGTTTATGATCTTTCAGTAGTTTTAACATTACATCGTGACTGGTGTACCAGTTATCAAACGTCACATTCCTTTTGGTACCAGATATAGGTTGTACCATACGCAGAACAATATCAGATGGACGATTACTCATATTGTAAGGTCCATCAGGTTGTAAACCAGTGTAAACTTCCAGCTTCATAACATAAAAGGATTTGGCATCCACTAAAGCTTGTACCTTTATCCCATACTTCGCTGGCTTGTTTGGTATGTATTGGCGGAATAAGCATCGCCCTCTGAAAGATTTCAGCTTCTCGTCTAGCGTAAGATACTCACTTGGGGAATAAGCTTGGTCAAAGTAATATACAAATTTATCAAATATGGCTCTGATTGGAGCTAGCTTGTCACATTTGCGTCGTTCTTCCCTATTGTTCATATTATCAAAACGCATACAAGATAATAAAAAGTGAATCTTTGAGGCACATAGTAGCACGAAATATATCAACGCCTGTAACATCAGCCATCCATAAGTCATTTAGATTCTGATGATTTGATCTGCATACACCTGCTAAATACAGCAATCCTAAAACTGCTTTATATTCAACGACTGTAGTTTCCCTACAAAATACTGATCTTTATATTTTGTTGCTTTTTGACGAATTTTTGATTGGTATACTTGACAATATCAGAGAGCATTTGATCGTCAAAAAACAAAGACCAACATTCAATTATACGCTTCGCATTTTAGCATAAGTCTTTACGCAAGGCAAATGAGTAATTATATTTTCAGCTCTAGTTCGAACATTTCTATGTGGTACATTTCGTAGCCATTTTGTAATATTGTCTTTTCCAACGTAATATTTTTGTGACGATATATTATCAATAGTTTGAGAATTATTGATGTTTTCATTATCTAAGCCGATATCTCCAATATCTTCGTCGTCATTCTCATCTTGTCCAGTATTGAGTTCAGCATTGAGATCATTTACTTCATCTTCTTCTGGCTCACTTTCAGTTTCAGAAAGCTCGTAATTGTCTTGATCGTTTTCGACTTCTTGCCATAACGCTAGCAAGCGTTGCTGTTCTTTCTCGTACGAACACATCTTGGAAAAAAAAACAATAACAATAACTATTTTTACTTCAAAGGTACAAATAGTTACTTTTACCCCTAGGATGTAAAAGTGGCACTTTGAGTCTGAGAAACCCCAAGTCACTTTGAGCAGCCACTACACGTCTGTTACAGGCGCTGCCAACAAACCAACTGAACCATAGGATAGGTGAAATTATTGTGGAAAGCTATTAAGAGACGCATGCGCACAGAGCAACTATTACAAAAATGGCTAACAGTTTTGTATGGCCTGGGGTTTGTCACACCCCACCTTACCAACGCCGGGTTAATATTATATACCTGGTCAAAAGCTATTTGACTGAGCAAATGCTGTTTAACTTAAATCACCATTTGCTCTGCAACATAATACAACGTCTACGTGAAATCGAGCCTCTATTACATCATGATATAACTTATCACTCCTTTCGTGCATGCGATTGAGACATACCTAATCATTTTTGCCGAAATTCTTTAAAAATAGAAATATAACATTATTGCACTTGTTTCACTGATCTGATCGAATAAGAACTTTTCAGTTAAATAAAAATAAGTGTTTATAATCTTTTTACCTTTTACGTATCTACAAGTATATTTATTGTGGAGTAGACTATAAGGAAAGAAAGTAAGTATTTAAAAGTTATGAAATCTTGGAATTGACGTCAAAATTAGTAAAAAGTAACGTTATGAATATGACACATTTAAGTGTAATTTCTATAATAACCGTGGGCATTATTTTGTCCCACTAAAAGTCGGCAATGGCTTCCCAAAAATTTGATCAAACTATTATTGACAACCAACAGTTAACGCATACGTTGGATTAAAAATTTCCGACCGGTTAATTACAACAATTTATTTTAATAGTTAATGATATGCATCGCGGTGTTCATTTTTTCACTCGAACAAATATACATAATGTACATATTGTTTGAGGAGTTTCAATCCAGTTACTTGCTATAAAATCAGTACGTAGGTGGGTTTAATTTGGTATTCTTTAAACAAATTGTCTTTCGTTTCCCGTTGGAATGTTCTAGTAGGATATGTCGTCGAATGGAAGTGGTTAATTTAAATATTTGTTCGGGTTTAAGCGATCGTTAAGTTGTAGTTAGTAGGCCGACCTGTTTTGTTATACTCTTGGTGAATGTTATGAAATTCCATGGCTCCCTCCTTTAACAGTTACTTTTACTTCTTCGCTAAACTATTGTTGACGTTAAGATATTCTTAAATAAAAACTACTCGGATTTGTGTAAAATTCGTTATGAACATAATGTATGTTTAAGTGCACGTGTGTGTGTAATAGGATTTGCTTATAGTTTTTTGTGAAAGGAACGTTGCTAATTACACGTGAGTAATTTCGGTATTAATCCACTTATAGCGGTTACCTTGCGATAATGACTATAATTAAACTGAATTAAACGCATAATACGACTTTTAAGTTAGAAATTACAAATAAGTTCATTCACCATTAAAATGTTTTGGTCAATTTTCATCTGTAACAATCTCTTCAACCTTGTGAATTGTTACATGCAAACTGCATTGTACAAGAAGTTTTTTCTAACCTATTTCGCGGAAATCTTGGTTCACATTCAAATTTAGTTGTTAGATAAAACTATTGCGAATTGCTGTTAATTATGTAATAAAACTTTTTCTCAGCCTCATTTCAATGAATGCGGTACTTGAAACTCGATTTGAGCCACATTTGCATTTAAGAACAAAGTTTGATTTGTTTACTACAGACTAAAGATTATGTTATTATACAATCCTTGGTTTCCACTAACACTCTATAGAGATTTTCTTTAACTTTTAGAACTTTTAAGGACTATGTTCGGGTTATTGTAAAATCTGATTTGGTTTCTTTGATGATAACGATAATTGCGAAATATTTGTGAAATCAAGAAAGAATGTTGTGTTGTCTTGCTCGCACATTCCACACGTAAAGGTGTGCCATAAGCAGTTCCAATATGTACCTTTTTATTGTTTTTTAATGTACGCCCGCCGACAAAAATAATGTCCATGGCTTAAGGGGTTTTAAGTTTTTGTGTTTAGATATCCTTTGCAAAATTTTTAAATGACAATTTACAAGAATCAGATTTAAAAATAAACAGACATTAGTAAATTAATATATCGATTTGATTTAAGGATCAAAGCTTGCATATGAATGATTAGTGATAAATAATTATGTCCCTGGGTGCTTGTAAGTATAGAACAATAGTATTAAATGTCAGACATATTTTGTTTATGATTTGTATTTAAGAAGTTTCAATAATTATTCTAATCACGTTTGAGGTTTGTCTTCAGTTACTTTTGAAATTTTGTTTGGAATAGTATATACTAAACATTCAAAAGGTTTTAGAATGACAAAGAATTAACCTATAACCTCATGTTTTACTTCGTAGAATGCCTAAAATCTACGCCTTTTTTCAAAATTATTTCGAGACTGGGCTATAATTTTGTCATCGGGTGTAGAATGTAATTTCTTTAAAACTTCTGAATAATTTATTTGTGTGGGAATTCCAATGTGTACTAAAAAATGAAAAATCGTTGAAATATTGTGATAACGTCTAAAATAGTCTTCAACTTAAATATATACATTTTGAAGAACACGCAATTACTTGTTATGTATAAAAACTTACCAAAAGTATCATCATTTATTTAAATACACAGAACACTCTCTCATTGGCTTGACGTACAACCTTCATCGTGAATATAGCGTGAAGTACTGCATTGCGATTTTCATTTATAACGGATGTTGAATTAAAAAACTGATACAAAGTTTAGTTTTACTACTCCTATTTTAGAATACTAACATTCTGGATTAATTTTCAATTACAGAATAGTTAAATTCCAAAACATCGGGCGGGAATATTCTCGCACTTGTTAGGGAATGAGCACAGGTAGGGCCATCTTGTGGCTGTTAACATAACTTTGCGTTTGAGGACAATTATTTCAAAAAATTACCCATGTGAAGTTAACCACACTTTTAGTCACCAAATTATTTTGTATATATGGACGAATAAATGCATTTTAATTGATTTTAAACCAAAATTACTATATAGGTATATACTCTAAACATCATTACGATACGTTATGAGAAGAAAAAGCTACTCTGAGCGTCGTAATTGCCAACTTTGCTTGCGGGACCGTGTGGGCACCTTTTTAATAGAAAAATTTGACATCCTTTGTCAAATTTTTTTTGCGTGTAAATTTTGTTTATACATAGAATGAACTATTACAAACAACATATTAAATTATTCAGATGCTGTTATTTTGAAAAAAAAAACTAACAAGACCGGGAAGTTATACCCGAGCGACGTAATCGCAAGCATCTCTTTGATGGAAAATTTGACACGGTTTGTCACATTTTTTTTGCGTGCAATATATTTTATACATGGAATGAACAAATATAAACAACATATTAAAAAACTAAAATGCTGTTATTTTTAAGAAAAAAATTACAAGACCGGGAAGTTATACCCGAGCGACGTAATTGCGAGCTTCTCTTTGATGGCAAATTTGGCATCTCTTGTACACATTTTTTTTTGCGTGCAAATTTGTTTATACATGGAATGAACAAATACAAACAACATATTATATAATTCAGATGCTGTTATTTTTTTAAAAAAAGTTACAAGACCGAGAAGTTATCCCCGAGCGACGTAATCGCGAACATCTCTTTGATGGAAAATTTGACATCGTTTGTCACATTTTTTTTGCGTGCAAAATTTTTTATACATGGAATGAACAAATATAAACAACATATTAAAAAACTAAAATGCTCTTATTTACAAAAAAAAAAATTACACGACCGGGAAGTTATACCCGAGCGACGTAACCGCGAGCTTCTTTTTGATGGCAAATTCGACATCGTTTGTCACATTTTTTTTGTGTGCAAATTTTGTTATACATGGAATGAACAAATATAAACAACATATTAAAAACTAAAATGCTCTTATTTAAAAAAAAAAATTACAAGACCGGGAAGTTATACCCCAGCGACGTATCGCGAGCATCCCTTTGATGGCAAATTTGACATCGTTGGTCACATTTTTTTGCATGCAAATTTTTTTATACATGGAATAAACAAATACAAACAACATATTAAAAAATTCAGATGCTGTTATTTTTTTAAAAAAGTTACAAGACCGAGAAGTTATCCTCGAGCGACGTAATCGCGAATATCTCTTTGATGGAAAATTTGACATCGTTTGTCAAATTTTTTTTTCGTGCAAAATTTTTTATACATGGAATGAACAAATACGAACAACATATTAAACAATTCAGATGCTGTTAAATTTTTAAAAAAAGTTACAAGATCGAGAAGTTATCCTCGTGCGACGTAATCGAGAGCATCTCTTTGATGCCAAATTTGACATTGTTTGTCACATTTTTTTTGCGTGCAAATTTTTTTATACATGGAATGAACAATTATAAACAACATATTAAAAACTAAAATGCTGTTATGTTTTTAAAAAAGTTACAAGACTGTCAGTTATACCTGAGCGACGTAACGCGAGCATGTCTTTAATGGCAAATTTGATATCGTTTGTCACATTTTTTTTGAGTGCAAATTTTTTTATACATAGAATGAACAATTACAAATGATGTCAAATTTGCCATCAAAGAGATGCTCGCGATTACGTCGCTCGGGTACAACTTCTCCGTCTAGTAACTTTTTAAAAAAAATAATAGCATTTTTGTTTTTTAATATGTTGTTTATAATTGTTCATTCCATGTATAACAAAATTTGCACGCAAAAAAATGTGACAAATGATGTCAAATTTGCCATCAAAGAGATGCTCTCGATTACGTCGCTCGGATATAACTTCTCGATATTGTAACTTTTTTATTAAAAAATAACAGCATCTGAATTTTTTAATATGTCGCTTCTAATTGTTCATTCTATGTATAAAAAAATTTGTACCTAAAAAAATGTGACAAACGATGTCCAATTTGTCATCAAAGAGATGCTCGCGATTACGTCGCTCGGGTATAACTTCTCGGTCTTGTAACTTCTTTAAAAAAAACAACAGCATTTTATTTTTTTAATATGTTGTTTGTAATTGTTTATTCTATGTATTAAAAAAATTGCACAAAAAAAAATTTGACAAACTATGTCAAATTTGCTATCAAAAAGGTGCCCACACGGTCCCGCAAGCGAAGTTCGCAATTACGACGCCCAGAGTAGCTTTTTGTTTCTCATAACGTATCGTAATGATATTTAGATTATATACCGATATAGTCATTTTGGTTTAAAATCAATTACAATGCATTTATTCGTCCATATATACAAAATAGTTTGTGTGGCTAAAAGTGTGGGTAACTTCACGTGGGTCAAAACGTTTCATTAAAGATGCTTAATTGTAGTAATATCGGGTATAAAGATACAATTTGATTTTGAAGTTCTGATATAAGTCATTTTTAAATACATATAAATGTAAAATTAACTTCCAAAAAATGTAACCTCCAAATATTTTGAATGTTGTTAGTGTAATCTGTCAGTAGTGTACACTAATGAAATTTAAAACTTGGACACCACAATTTCTGTAAACAAAAGTTTGCACATTGTGAAGCGGGCTTAAGGGTATCATTTACAATTCTAACAGCAGGTAGTCTCAGCAGGGGTTATCTTATAGAAGGACTGTAGAATGAATCATTGTACACTAAGCACGTTTTAGAAAATAGGTAATTTACGTTGCTTACTTAATTTTTTTCTTTAAAGAATATATTTGAAGGTATCGCTAATTAAACACCATAGCTCGATTAATTATCGAATCAAAATTTTGTTTAGGAAATGTTTACAAAATAAAATTAGAAATAATTTTGATTTAAAAAACGTCTACAAGCAATAACTTTTAAATTAAATCAAAAACTAAACATGGTTATTTGGGTTGACTGATTATTACTTATTTTTAAATAAATCTAACCTACTAATTATTGTAAGTTATTAAAAAAAATCATTAAACTCTCTATTCATAATATTTAGTCCTTACAAAATGTATATTTTATGACGTTTCATTTTTTCTGTAGTTAATATAAAAGTGAAAATAAAAACTAAGGCAATTCTTATTGTCAACGTATATATTTAGTTTTTTGACAAGAATTTATTACATAATTATAATTAAGATACCAAGTTATAGTTTAAAATTAAATGAAAACGTTTTTTTTTAAATAAAGGTATTACTATATAAATAAATATAAGAAATCAATAATGGCTGGAATTAGTGCATTACGGTTTACTGGTATAAAATTTGGCCCTTGTTGTCTTCGGATAACAGCAAGTATTCGAGCCCAAACATTTTCGATAATGTTAAAATCTGGGCTTTTGCTGGCCAGGGTAACAGCTCCAAGTTATTTTCTCGTATCCAATTGCGCACAACCCGCGAAGTATGAATAGGGGCGTTGTCCTTTAACAACAAAAATACATTATGAAAATGTTAATTCAACAGATCCCGAACTATTTTTGGAGAAAGTATAGTGAAATAAGAATACTTACTTGTTGGAAAATATAATCTTCGTCTGGATAAAACACTTCGACTGAAGGTTTCATAATAGTTTCCAAAATATCTAAATACGCAGCAGAATCAAGACGTCCATCGATAGCCCAACAAACTCCTGGACCTCGCGCGCTAACCCAACCCCACACATTCACAGAAAAATAACCACTTCGTTTTTTAGGACATATGTGATTATTTTCGTAACGAGTTCCTTCCATTCTAAAAACTTTTAGTGGTCCATCGTTGCGGCTATTGAACGTTTTTTCGTCGCTAAAAATCACTCGATTCCAAAATTCCAAAGGTTCGTTCACATATCGCCTTGCAAATTCCAGACGACGTCTCATATTTTCGTCACTGAGAACTTCTTTCGCAGCAGCATTATACTTCTTTATTCCCATCTCCTTTAATCTTTTTGTGCAGTTATACGGCATCCGGGAAAATGTGTATCTGCTATAGCCCTGGAGTATGTAGCAAATGGTTGTTCTGTTACGTAATGAAACAACTCGAGATCTTGAGCACGTGTAGATACTTTAGGTCTACCACTTCCGATGGCTCTTTCCAAAGTGTGTTCAAGATTCCATTTTACTCGGTAATGCCCTACGGTGCTTTTTGGTATATCTAACATACGTGAAATTTCACGCACGCTACGGCCCGCCGCTAATTCCGAAACAATCCGCGCTTTCAAATCAGCACCGAGATGAGGTGGCATTTTCACAACACTTGAAATTTTAAACTAAAATGGAATTTACATTTCTTACTTTATTTATTGGTTCACACTACCCCTTCTCAAACAGTAGGTAATTGTTTATTTATTACATACTTCTAATGACCAATGTAACAACCCTTAGAGCAATATGACTCAAAGGAAGTAAATTAAACAAGCAAGGATATTCTATTGTTATTGAAACTTATTCATAAAGTAAAAGCCATTTCCTTATAATGCTAATGGACAGGATTTTCTTTTAAGTATTAAGATTACAATAGAGGACTTATAAACTTTCGAAAATATCTAATTATAAATATTTACACTGCAATTGCGCTTTTTCCTTAATAATTTCTTAGCAATAACATACACGTTCTTGGTTTTTAAGTTGTCATAAATTTGATATGATATAAATTTGTGTTTCTAATATTACATCACAAACTAATCTTTATTCGCCAAAAATTGTTGCTTAAGTTGTAAAGCTTCGTACACACCTGAACAACAAACCGAGCAACAAACATAACAACGAACCGAAAGTCAAACAGAACGACAAACGATCTTTTATGATTTCCACAATCCGAACAACAAACGGAACGTTTGTGCTGTTCCCATAATTATTTTCAGTAGTTTTCAGTTCATATATATTTATTATTGAGAAGAGAAAATTGCGGAAAACAAGAAGATAGTGCCAACCAAATTTTTACGCACAAAGAAGAGTAAAAATTATAATTTACTTCGCTTTTTTTTATTTTGGAAATTTCCCGCCCAAATGATGCTAATAGGGACATCATTTTTTCTTGCATTCTTAAACACTGATTAATTTAAAACATTTTTCTTCTGTCAACTCCATAATATTACCTAAAACACAACAAACCCACAAAAGGGAGGACAAAAATAAATAATTTAATTCTCCCGCATAAGTTTGTTCGCCGTTTTGTTTAGATTCGTCCAAACCTGCAAACGCATTCGCGCGCATTTTCTTTGATGTCGGAGAAAAAACCGACAAGTTGCGGGAACGCCGCAAACCGTTCGTGGAACAATCAGGACTTGCGAATCTGTTCTAAAATTCGTACGTAGCACCGTCCAAATTAATGTTCCGATTGCCGTTCGGTTCGTTGTTCTGTTTGTTCCTCGGTTTGTTGTTCAGGTGTGTACGAAGCTTTACAATAAGCATATTAATATGAACTATATCTTATGAAAGGAGAGTTATGTAACTATAATTAACGACTTAACGTTACGTTAGTAGATTCCATTTACTATTTACACATATTTTCTTGGAACATTCGATAATTAACTATCGGGATATGATGACCCTATACTTCGCAGGTTGTGCGCAACTGGATACAAGCAAATAACTTGGAGCTGTTACCCTGGCCAGCAAAAGCCCAGATTTTAACATTATCGAAAATGTTTGGGCTCGAATACTTGCTGTTATCCGAAGACAACAAGGGCCAAATTTTATACCAGTAAACCGTAATGCACTAATTGCAGCCATTGATACCGCATGGGAAACGATTAATATTAATTATATTGATACCTTGATAGCGTCAATGAGCAGACGCCTCCAAGAATGTATCAATAATAATGGAGGTCACACCCATTGATTTCTTATATTTATTTATATAGTAATACCTTTATTTAAAAAAAAAACGTTTTCATTTAATTTTAAACTATAACTTGGTATCTTAATTATAATTATGTAATAAATTCTTGTCAAAAAACTAAATATATACGTTGACAATAAGAATTGCCTTAGTTTTTATTTTCACTTTTATATTAACTACAGAAAAAATGAAACGTCATAAAATATACATTTTGTAAGGACTAAATATTATGAATAGAGAGTTTAATGATTTTTTTAATAACTTACAATAATTAGTAGGTTAGATTTATTTAAAAATAAGTAATAATCAGTCAACCCAAATAACCATGTTTAGTTTTTTGATTTAATTTAAAAGTTATTGCTTGTAGACGTTTTTAAATCAAAATTATTTCTAATTTTATTTTGTAAACATTTCCTAAACAAAATTTTGATTCGATAATTAATCGAGCTATGGTGTTTAATTAGCGATACCTTCAAATATATTCTTTAAAGAAAAAATTAAGTAAGCAACGTAAATTACCTATTTTCTAAAACGTGCTTAGTGTAATGATTCATTCTACAGTCCTTCTATAGGATAACCCCTGTTGAGACTACCTGCTGTTAGAATTGTAAGTGATACCCTTAAGCCCGCTTCACAATGTGCAAACTTTTGTTTACAGGAATTGTGGTGTCCAAGTTTTAAATTTCATCAGTGTACCTCGGCACTAAAGTGTTTTATGACTCACGTGTTTTATTTGCCTCGGTTATCGTCTCTGCAACTAAAACACATTCGAAAAATCATACTTTAGTGCCTTAATACATACATAACTATTTTTAAAATTTATTTTGATTGTTTTTCTACAAGGTATCAAGTTTTTCCTTTTTTGTCAAAAACTAGAGATTCTTTTAAAAATGGAACAGTTTGTATATTTACATTTTCTGAAAGAGCGAATCTTTACGTTTGGAAAGTTGCCACTGCACCGAGTTAGCAAACCCACTTTTACCAAATTGAAAAAAAAACTATGTGTATCCTTGTTTGTATAAAAAAAAATAGAATTTGTCACAAATAGAGTGAACCACCTAGCTAATTTTGTACACAATATTGTTTTTGGATATATATATTCCCCTCGATATTACCATTTATTTCGCATTTATTACTGATTATTATCTATTCATTACTTATATTACTTCCATATTACTTCTTATTATCATATATTACTCACTATTACCCTCGTTATAACCACTTATTACTGTTATTTCTATTTATTATTATTTATTACCTGGTTTTTCTAATTATTTTTGTGAAGTAATAGGTACATTTCAGAAGAAATATTTTATTTGGACCATAAAATCAGAAAACCTGTTCTTTCCTGACAATATCTATCGAAAAAAGCCTGAAACATCTTCTCATAGCTTTATATTTATTTTTGATTTTTTGTAAATCACTTGTTTTTAAGATAAATGGGGGCCAATGCCCTCCAGCTGAACAGATACATAAAATATAAATTACTGCGCGATATCCTGTGTATCTCCTATGTTCAGGCATTCAAACTTAACAATATTTTTTTCTAGAAACTTTATGACAACATAAGTATTCGCTCTGGTGTTCTCATCAATTGGTTTTATAATTCGGTTTTTGAAACCAGCCTTCATCAAAAAATGCGTAATAATGTTGATTGAAGAAATTTATACTTGCTTGACTCAATTCCTCTGCATCGGATGACAATTCACACTCTACTTCATCAATGCATTTCGTATTATTTGACGACTCGGATGTGTTTTCTTGTCTGTTTTTCGTTTTTTATTAGTTGTACTTGAATTTGTGGGTCGCACTTGAAAAGCACGCGCAATAAAATTGTTTATTTCCCCCTGTAAATTGTACCATTAATATCTCAGCTTGTGATGCAATTTTAATTTTTATTTTTTAAAAACCTATTCCGGGCCAATTTCAAAACATAAAGAATTTCATACAGATCGGTATAGTAATTATCGCATGATGCTCCATCAAACAAACTTTTAATTTTATAGATATAGATTTTTTTTTTCTATATTTTGTTACTCTTTTTGTGTTGAGTAATATTTGTACCTGTCACCCTATATATTCCGTTGGTTGATAATCGAGACTTTCTATTTGAGAAAAACTATACCTACCAGGGAAGATTTTGTTAATGCACTTTTCGTCTATACTCAGTATACTATTGGCGCGGAGTAATAAACCTGTCAGAATTATCGAATCTCCCGTATTGCAGTGGCGTAGGTACCTGATACGTTTGGAAAATCATATTTTTAGTAGGTAAATATATTATAATAGTAAAATCTACCATGATATGAATTATTATGTGGTTTCTTTTATTGTTTCAATCCTTACTTGTCCCCGCAAATTAATTGTAATTGTAATAAATGTACTGACGATATCTGCATTACTATTTTATTTTATATTTATGTCATATATTATTTATATGTTATTTATTTTATTTGTATAGTAGATCACATTTCAAATTTTACTTCTTACGTATTATATACCATTATTTTTGTATCTTGGTATAATACCCACATCTACGGCTATGATTCTCGTTTCGTCAGTACCTGGCCTGATGGCAACGTGTTTACACAGATTAAACTATTGTTCTCAGACCCTAGATGGTCGATATGCTGCAAGAGCGGCACAATGATCGTATTTTGGTTAGAATTTATTGGTTTTTACTTAACCGTAGAAGTACCGCTTTCACAAGAAAATAAAGAATTATTTTAAGCAATTATGATTTATTACTCCGCGCCAATAGCATACATACTTTATTTTGAAATTTGTTTTATGGTGTGAATTAGGTGTGAAATAAATATTTTAAAATTCTGATTTACTAGAAAGTTTATTTAAAAATAGGTTGCCCTATCTACGTAGCCATCAATTGCACCATCGCTCTTATTGCGATAATCTCCATTTTTGGGTTTGATATCAGACTCTTCATAATCTTCATCTCATGCAAGTACGTGTCCTAAGCGACAGGTGTTACTTTCGATGTTGCAAGTTGGAAGTCTCAACTCAGTAGCAGATTATATGGCATCTTCATGCTGGCGATAATTTCCTGCATAGTTGGTATTTTTTTCAGTAAATAAACCCTACGACTCAGTCTTCTATTTCTTCTCTTGGTAAACAGTACTCGTCTCCTAGAAATTCAAAATATTCTCTTATTACGGTGAAATAAACGTAACGCTAATAAGCGATTATATTCTGACGGAATTGCCAAATTTCATATGTTTAGTTGAGTTTTAGATCAAACTACTGCATTAAAAACAAAATACTGTACTACAATAGTAATGCGTTTCCAAAAATGTAAATTTTTGCAATCTGCCATTGAAAATGGTGCACAAGGTTAATGAAATTAGTCAGTTTGGCAATTTAAATATAATTCTAACATTAAAAAATGTTAGTGCTATTGGTGTTATTTGTGCAACTGACGTATACACATTTAGTCATTGTCGCAGAAATCACAGTAACTTCAACCCACAAATTCTGATACAACTACAACGCGATATCAACGACAGTCACGAATGAACTAAACAATTCGAGTTAATCAATGGTAGAGCCGTCTACATGTCAGGGCAATGTTTTGGTACATTTTATTCATAGGTGTTGTGTATCTTCCCAAATTTTTCAATCAACGCTTATATCTTAGCTTATCTTCGTCAGTGTTTAATTTTATTTTTCTAAAAATAGAAACAAAATTTAAAAATTGTATATTGCAGGCGTTCTAAAAGCTCCGAAACCCAACGCGTTATTAAATTTTAAAAAATAGTACTGATGTATCAAAATAAAACTGCTCGTGTTTGTTTGCGTTATTCAAATGTATGTATGTTTAAATTTAAAAAAAAACGCTTTAAAATATACTATACGACACTTATTGTTTACATTGTCTTGTTATAAAATGCATTAACTGTTATTTAAAAGATTCCGTTACAACTGGAATGAAGCTTTTAGGTGTTCATTTTATCTGTAGGAAATTTAAATAAATGAGTAGATATCATAAATACATATATTTTATTTTATTAATAGAGAAAGTGAAATTCTTTCAAATTAATGTGATTTAACAACCAATAGTATAAATAAGTTTTTTTTAAGAAGTTTATTTACACATTTCACTTTTTTTATATTTGAAAGTTTTCAATTTCAATAATTATGCAAAATCCACAAAAAAGCACTTTCCTCTATGCAAGCGTTTTAATTGCTATAGGAAAAAAATAAATAAATTGTTTTGTATCTTTCTCATATTCAACGTATCTTAATGAGAACTTGGATCGAAATTGTTTTCTTAATACGTTGTATATGGTACCCTAAATTCTAATTTGAAAAATGGGGACTACTTTGTCAAAATTTGATAAAAGTGTGAAAATGTAAGTGCGAGTGTGACGTCCATAAAAAAATAAGCATTCCATTTTAATAAATTTTTTATGGACATCTTTGCCCAAATTAAAAAATGTTAAAATTTTTGGTTTGGAAATCGCCACCTAACTCCTCATCTTATTTATAAGAATATTTTTCTTTTTTTAAATGGTTTTCATATTTCTGAATCTTTTTTTTAATCCTATAACATGTCTATCTGTTACTTTTGAGATGGAAATTGTTTTCCGAAATTCTGACAGCTGCTTGACGTTCACAAAAGTAACTACTACTTGAAATGAGATAAGAAGTTGAAATATACTACAAAGTGGTATTACATGTTCCTATACCTAAATCAAATCGTTTTAGAGTTATTACCAAAAAAAAACGAAAATTTTTAATTCATTACCCATTATATCGGGAATGCTACGAATTGTTGGTATGGAAACAAATTTTTAAGTGAGGCATTTTTATGCTTGTAATTTGATTGTTTTAACATTATTAAAAGAGTTAAAATGGATAACAATAACTAAAATAATTTTTATACAAACACGAATTTTTAAATTTGTTTATATAAGGAAAATGTGACAAAAATCTTAGTAGAACTTGCACAATATTTAACGTAATCTATTCAGTCTTACCTTCGATGACAAAAGGTAAATTTAGAAAAATCAAACAAATTTTGTGCGTTATGGAAGAATTGGTAAAGTTTTTAATCCACCAAAAACTGTAATTGATTATGAAGAGAAGAAGTTGAATATCTTGACTTATGTTGAGCCTAATTCCAACGTTTCTATTCAAGCTACCGAAGAAGACATTTCTTATTATTACCAAACAATAAGACCGCCGATTTATTAGGGTTAATCTTAAGCGAGTGCTGAATCGAAGCATCATAAATGTGTTTAAGATCACAATTTATTTGCTGCATAGCTTTTTTCCAGTTGTTAGTATTAAAAGATAATTGTAACTGTATGTCATTTGCACAAACGTGTACTTTGCAGTATTTAATATGTTTGATAAAAAAAGAAGTGTACAACGAGTAACTATAACAGAGGACCTACAATTGATCCCTGCGGAACACCCCGCGACATGTGTAAAGAATTGGATAAAACATTGTTTAGCAAAACACTTTTGAGTTCTATTACAAAATAGCTATTAAGAAATGATAACGCATCAGACCCTACACCAAGATATCTCAAAATGGACATTAATAAATTATGGTTAACAGTGTCAAAAGCTTTGCTATAGTCTAACAGTACAGAACTGTAACATTATCTAGGTCAGTTACTTTCAGTAACGCAGTATGTGCAGCTGAAATCTTGCCTAAAGCCAGACTCTGCTGGCAGCATAAGACTATTATTGCTAATATGTCTGTTTAACTGATTGTAAATAATTTTTTTCTAGGATTTTAGATAAAGCTGGAAGTATGTTTATAGGACGTAAGTCTTTCATTTCTTTAGGCTGATTAGTTTTTCGGAGAAGTTTAACCAATGCATGTTTTCAACATTGAGGGAATATGTTCTGCAAAATACACGAATTAATAATATTAAGAATACTAGTAAGATGCCCATTTTCTAAAAATGGGCTCTAGAACGCTTAAATTTAAAAAAAAATTGAAAAATAGCATCTCATTTGAGTCGGATTGTCGTACCCTTTCGAACGATATATTGCATGCCTATCTTTGCTTAAAATTTGTGATGGCCCCACCTGGTGGGGCCTGTACCCCCGGTGGGACCGACTTCAAACATAGCCTACGCTCTAAGTGGGAATGTTCTAAGAATTTTGAGGTATTGTTTGTCAAAATCGGTCCAGCCGTTCCGGAGGAGTAGCGTAACAAACAGACAGAGAAACAGACATTTAACAATTTTATATATATTGATATGGCAAGACAACAGGACAAAATAATTTAATCATTAGAGTATTAATCTGATCACTACCAATTGAATTAGATTTAATTGAGATAACAACTTTGACAAGAACAGAGCAATTGATTAGTGTAAAGTGAAAATTAAAATGGTGGTTTGTATTACTATCATAAAATTTTGTGTCAATTTGGTTGTCATCTACAGTCGTTGCAGGAAAATTTGGGACACAGTTTATAAAGAAATATTATCAGGATCTGTCGGATACTCGGGCATTGCAATTTGTTTTCTAGCACCAATACCAAGAGCTTTTAAGTTTTTCCGTTATTATTATTATTAGCTATAAAATTAAAATACGCCGTTTTTTCAATGAAAACTGTTTTTGTAGTTAAATTTCTTACAGATTTGTAGTAGTCCCAATGTTGTGGTAGTTTCATTTTTCCAAGTTTTTCTAAACCTCGCTTTAGCTTATCACGTAAAGACATAAGGTATTTAAGATTATCTGTTAACCATGGAGTGTAGGGCTTTCGAAAAATGTAACTAACTAAAAGCGCATGTTTATCAAAACTGTTATAACTTTTTTATTAAAAAACGCTAGTTTCTTTCGATATTATTAATTCTTGAAATTTCATTTAGAGGTAATGATTCTAGATCTTCTTGAAACGAGGTAGAATTAATTTTATTAAAACTATTAAAAATTTTTGTGACAAGTTCTAAAGGGAAGTGTTCAATGACAATCTCACAATAAACTAAATCATGATCTGATGAATGAAAGGAAATAACACCACTATCATCAATTAATGATTTATGACAAACAAGAATGTGATCTAAAAGAGTAGCTGAGTTCTTGGCGACTCTGGTTGGCTGGTCAATAACACGTCTATAAAGCTAGCAACATCAACTGGGCAGAATCAATTCAAACCTATTACATTATTTAGTACCTATTTTGTACTAATTTGTACCACCAATTAAAATTTTGTACCACATGCCGTTATACAAAAAAACGTGGCGCTGCTATGTAAAAAGTAGAAACTAGAAGAATTGAATTTGTACTAATTTGTACCATCAAAAGAAAGTGTATACGTTCAACTAAACTCTTTGAAACAAGCCCTTCTTTGAAAAACCACCCCTGTTCACTAACGGCGTAAGAGTAAAGTCCACGTTTCTACAATCAGAATCAATCCCCATTAGTACATCACATCTCTTTAATTTGTACCTTTCAAATATTTAATAACAGATTTTGTACCTAGTGCCCTTCTCACCCCTTCTCACAATGCGGCATAGGAGTAAAGTTCACGTTTCCACAAGTAGAATCCATCATTGGTATGTACATTCGTATCTCTTTTTTTTATTCCTTTCAAATATTAAATCACAGGTTACGTACCTAGTGCCCTTCTTTGAAAAACCACCCCTGCTCACTATACGGCATAAGTTCACGTTTCCACAAGCAGAATCAATCCATATTGGTACATTTGCATCTCCTTAACTTGTACCGTTCAAATATTTAATAACGGAGTTATTTGAAATACCACCCCTGCTTAATATAGGTTCGCAAATAAACAGTACGAACAGAAAGTGCTTTGGGTTGTTTATGCTAATATAGATTTGTCTATTTCCTTAATTGTCTTAGTTTGATATATTATAGTACGTGCGTTAATTTGATTTAAAATCGTTCTAACAAGGAAAAAAGTTTTTGGTAGGTTATTTTGTTATATTTTTTTTTTTTTCGGTACTTGTTTATTTTGGGGTTGTTAGGCACAAAGAAAGTGTGTTTTCAAGAACATAATCAATTAGTATTTAAATTTACTGACACTTACGAATGCGAATGATTCTGCTTGGTGGGGTTTCTTTGTGCGGGTTTTTTTCAAAGAAGGGCATCAGGTACAGAATCTCTTGCTCAATATCTGAAGAACCTAAATTAATATAAAAATGTAGAAATATTGATTGCTTCTGCTGGTAAAAATAGGTACTTGACTCTTGACGATAACATATTCAACTAGGGGTTGTTCAAAGGGTTTGGTTGAACATAGAAATTTTTTTTTGATGGTACAATAAATTAGTACAAATTCAGTCCTTTTAGTTTCTACCTTTTTAAGTTTTTTAAAAATTCGAATGGACACAACGCCGAAAGTTGGACACAACGTCGAAATGAATTATTGGACATACCGCCGATTTAATTAATTTAAGTCGTTTTCATGTGATCGGGGATAAATGGTATTGGTTGGTAGGTTACAATTATTAAATTTTTTTCTTTAAAAATTTGTTTTAATCAATATCCTATCTACGTGGTGTCAGCATTTGCTTTTCGACGTTGTATCTACATTTCGACGATATGTCCAATTACTGATTTCGTCGTTGTGTCCAGTTTCGGCAATATGTGCAATAATTTGTTTCGACGTTGTGTCTAAGTTTCGGCGTTGTGTCCATTCGAGTTATATCCATTCGGCGAAGTGTCCACGACTCGTTAACAATACAGGTATGTATTTAAATTGTAAATATGTTATCAACCGAACTGTATTATTTCTTTAATCTACTAGTCTTCAGATAAAGGTACAGGTACAAACTTTATTTACAAAAATTGTGTTCTAATGCCTATTTCTTTCTAGTTTTAAATTATATAAAAGTTAAGATTGATAGCGAACCTACAGATACTACAAGTTCTGATAGTGTACTTGAATCAAAGTTAAAAGTTAAGAAGCATGAAAAATTTATGAAAATTGTATAATTTGTCAAAGTTTTGACGCCTAAGTTAATTTAATTGGTCATTCAATATCTAATAATTTATGTAACTATTTCAATTAATTGCCTTCACCAGTAAAACACCAAATTCTAAAAAATCGCATTTCCTCTAGTGAGTGGTACCTATGCACACTCATGAAATTTAAAACTTGGGCACCACAATTTCTGTAAACAAAAGTTTGCACATTGTGAAGCGGGCTTAAGGGTATCATTTACAATTCTAACAGCAGGTAGTCTCACAGGGGTTATCTTATAGAAGGACTGTAGAATGAATCATTACACTAAGCACGTTTTAGAAAATAGGTAATTTACGTTGCTTACTTAATTTTTTCTTTAAAGAATATATTTGAAGGTATCGCTAATTAAACACCATAGCTCGATTAATTATCGAATCAATATTTAGTCCTTAGAAAATGTTTGTTTATATTTTATGACGTTTCATTTTTTTCTGTAGTTAATATAAAAAGTGAAAATAAAAACTAAGGCAATTCTTATTGTCAACGTATATATTTAGTTTTTTGACAAGAATTTATTACATAATTATAATTAAGATACCAAGTTATAGTTTAAAATTAAATGAAAACGTTTTTTTTTATATAAATTTAAGGTCAATAATGGGTGTGACCTCCATTATTATTGATACATTCTTGGAGGCGTCTGCTCATTGACGCTATCAAGGTATCAATATAATTAATATTAATCGTTTCCCATGCGGTATCAATGGCTGCAATTAGTGCATTACGGTTTACTGGTATAAAATTTGGCCCTTGTTGTCTTCGGATAACAGCAAGTATTCGAGCCCAAACATTTTCGATAATGTTAAAATCTGGGTTTTTGCTGGCCAGGGTAACAGCTCCAAGTTATTTGCTTGTATCCAGTTGCGCACAACCTGCGAAGTATAGGGTCATCATATCCCGATAGTTAATTATCGAATGTTCCAAGAAAATATGTGTAAATAGTAAATGGAATCTACTAACGTAACGTTAAGTCGTTAATTATAGTTACATAACTCTCCTTTCATAAGATATAGTTCATATTAATATGCTTATTGTAAAGCTTCGTACACACCTGAACAACAAACCGAGGAACAAACAGAACAACGAACCGAACGGCAATCGGAACATTAATTTGGACGGTGCTACGTACGAATTTTAGAACAGATTCGCAAGTCCTGATTGTTCCACGAACGGTTTGCGGCGTTCCCGCAACTTGTCGGTTTTTTCTCCGACATCAAAGAAAATGCGCGCGAATGCGTTTGCAGGTTTGGACGAATCTAAACAAAACGGCGAACAAACTTATGCGGGAGAATTAAATTATTTATTTTTTGTCCTCCCTTTTGTGGGTTTGTTGTGTTTTAGGTAATATTATGGAGTTGACAGAAGAAAAATGTTTTAAATTAATCAGTGTTTAAGAATGCAAGAAAAAATGATGTCCCTATTAGCATCATTTGGGCGGAAATTTCAAAATAAAAAAAGCGAAGTAAATTATAATTTTTACTCTTCTTTGTGCGTAAAAATTTGGTTGGCACTATCTTCTTGTTTTCCGCAATTTTCTCTTCTCAATAATAAATATATATGAACTGAAAACTACTGAAAATAATTATGGGAACAGCACAAACGTTCCGTTTGTTGTTCGGATTGTGGAAATCATAAAAGATCGTTTGTCGTTCTGTTTGACTTTCGGTTCGTTGTTATGTTTGTTGCTCGGTTTGTTGTTCAGGTGTGTACGAAGCTTTACAACTTAAGCAACAATTTTTTTGGCGAATAAAGATTAGTTTGTGATGTAATATTAGAAACACAAATTTATATCATATCAAATTTATGACAACTTAAAACCAAGAACGTGTATGTTATTGCTAAGAAATTATTAAGGAAAAGCGCAATTGCAGTGTAAATATTTATAATTAGATATTTTCAAAAGTTTATAAGTCCTCTATTGTAATCTTAATACTTAAAAGAAAATCCTGTCCATTAGCATTATAAGGAAATGGCTTTTATTTATGAATAAGTTTCAATAACAATAGAATATCCTTGCTTGTTTAATTTACTTCCTTTGAGTCATATTGCTCTAAGGGTTGTTACATTGGTCATTAGAAGTATGTAATAAATAAACAATTACCTACTGTTTGAGAAGGGGTAGTGTGAACCAATAAATAAAGTAAAAAGTGTAAATTCCATTTTAGTTTAAAATTTCAAATACGAGAAAATAACTTGGAGCTGTTACCCTGGCCAGCAAAAGCCCAGATTTTAACATTATCGAAAATGTTTGGGCTCGAATACTTGCTGTTATTCCGAAGACAACAAGGGCCAAATTTTATACCAGTAAACCGTAATGCACTAATTGCAACCATTGATACCGCATGGGAAACGATTAATATTAATTATATTGATACCTTGATAGCGTCAATGAGCAGACGCCTCCAAGAATGTATCAATAATAATGGAGGTCACACCCATTATTGATTTCTTATATTTATTTATATAGTAATACCTTTATTTAAAAAAAAAGTTTTCATTTAATTTTAAACTATAACTTGGTATCTTAATTATAATTATGTAATAAATTCTTGTCAAAAACTAAATATATACGTTGACAATAAGAATTGCCTTAGTTTTTATTTTCACTTTTTATATTAACTACAGAAAAAATGAAACGTCATAAAATATACATTTTGTAAGGACTAAATATTATGAATAGAGAGTTTAATGATTTTTTTTAATAACTTACAATAATTAGTAGGTTAGATTTATTTAAAAATAAGTAATAATCAGTCAACCCAAATAACCATGTTTAGTTTTTGATTTAATTTAAAAGTTATTGCTTGTAGACGTTTTTTAAATCAAAATTATTTCTAATTTTATTTTGTAAACATTTCCTAAACAAAATTTTGATTCGATAATTAATCGAGCTATGGTGTTTAATTAGCGATACCTTCAAATATATTCTTTAAAGAAAAAAATTAAGTAAGCAACGTAAATTACCTATTTTCTAAAACGTGCTTAGTGTAATGATTCATTCTACAGTCCTTCTATAAGATAACCCCTGGTGAGACTACCTGCTGTTAGAATTGTAAATGATACCCTTAAGCCCGCTTCACAATGTGCAAACTTTTGTTTACAGAAATTGTGGTGTACAAGTTTTAAATTTCATGAGTGTACATATTATCATTGATATTATGTTGTTCGCCTTCGGCGGGGAAGCAAGATGTTAGCGGTAGTGGGGGCCGCGAGGTTTTTGACTGACTCATCCTATGCGGTTGGAAATTTTATAATGGACATTTAGTTAATAATATTAAGTTAATAATTAATTATTTTTTACAAATACATAAATCGCACAGAAAAATAACTGAAATTTCTGTCACATCTAGGTTTTATTTAGAAGTTTCTGCTAATGTAATAAAGTCGAAAATTTTTGAATTAAGTCTTCTTGTACTGGACGACTCTTTGACGAATTAGCACACATTGACCCTAAACCTAAAAAAAAATGTAATAATTTCTGAAAAGTACAGACTTTTACTTCAAGTTCCCCACAAGTTGTATTTTTTGCAAAAAGTTTCTGGTGGAAGAAAACTCTACTATAAATAGTGGCAAGATTGTAAGGATTTCTAGGGAAGCCTATATTAAAGTCGCTAAGCCAAAATTTTTTTTCAGAATAAGCAATTCACATAGAAGTCAGGTTTTCAAATTCACCCAATAACTCTTTATAATACTTTTTGGTGAGGGTTATAAATAAGTGCCTATTACATACCCTTTTTATTTCTCGTAATGCTCAAGCAATCCAAATTTTTTCAAGTTTTTCTAAAATTATTAATTATAGAAAAATAGAATGAACTACGTACATACATTCCAACTCCCACACCTCTTCTAATCCTGTCTTTTCTTACGAAGGTAAAATCATGAATATAAACAAAACTATTTGAAATATTATTATTAAGCCATGTTTTAGAAAACGGCCAAAATATCAATGTGATTTTCATAGACATACGATCTTAATAATAGTTAATTTTTAGGTAGTAATGACTAATCTAATATTTTTACGTGCCATGACCTTTGTAAATCAAATAAGACTAAATTACAGAGATATGTGTTTCAAATACAATAAATATTATTTATATTGTAAATTTTTTTGCAACACATCGGTTGCGATGTGAAATTCTGTGACGTATCATTTTTGACAGTAATTAAGATGGGATTGATGTAAGCCAGATCTTATACTTACAATAAAACAATAAAACTAGTCGATAAGTAAATTTTCCTCCTAGATTTGATTCAATACTAAACTAATATTTCTTCTTTAAGGAGGGCCACTAAAATCAATAAACCGTTTTTAGGGGACGTTTTGTGCAGTCTTATATGAACTGCTTCAGGCCTACGACCCTGTTGTTACTTTACGTTTGTTTATCCCTTGAAATTGTATGTCTTATTTTATATTATTTATTTACAAGTACGTATTAATTTATTATTGCATTTGTTTCATCTTAATTATAGTGTTGTTTAGTGACGGATCCATTGACACTTTCATAGGCCTGCAGAGGTATACGTAAGATTACACGAAAAGTCGCCTTACCTAAATGGTTTAACGGTTTTGATGCTTCTCCATACAGAAGAAATATTACTTTATTATTAACAAACTAGATTTATTCACGAAAAAGTATCGGTATCGGTTGAAATATGGAAATCGGTCACCCATAACATTCTTTATTCTATAACTTACACACATATAGTACTTATAGTTGGGTTGAAGTTGGGTATTTGATAAAGCAACAAATCTATTATATTAACTGACCTATGGCCTTCAGAAAATGATATGAAGGTTCAGATTATCTGCCGTCTTTTGTACTAATACTATTACAAGAACTACGATTATGGTTATTTTCCATTTAGTTTTTTAGATTCCCAGAAATGATAATTGAAATAATAGCATTGTTTTTGTGTTATTTTTTATACCAGTTTCAAGCACGAGTTGCAGAAAAATATCTTGTTTTAAATATATGAATATGATAATAAGATGTTTTTTGTACGATATGATCATTTGGGTTTTAAATTGAAGATTTGTTATAATTAAGTTTGTTATGTAATAGCATAGGAGTAGTTCGAGTCCAACCTCCATTTCATTTCAGTGTCTATGCTTAGCATTGCAGTATAATCAACCCACCGAAAAATGCTTAAAATTGAAATGGACAAAAATAAAAAAATAAATTATGGAAAACAGATTACTACACAGGGTGAACACTAAGAGTTTTGATTGGAAGCTTTGAAAGATAGAATTTTATTAGAGTTTTGAAATTACACCAATAGTAGTTTGTTCAAATATAATACGACTATGGATGAAGCACTTCAGGTTATTCCGGAAGTTGAGTCTATCTTGCTTATTTTAAATGGTAACTAGTATTTTTTATTTCTATTTAGAATTCTACGGTAAATTTTAGATAGAATATACTTACCTAAAATTAACCATTATTGAAATATTTTCATATTTTAAAAATTTTACCTAAGTACAGAGTTCTCAAGGAATAACGATATTTCAATTATTAATAAAGTAACTGAGTTGAAACTGTAACCAATAAACTACCAGGCAAATTAATCCTTGACGATAACCCTCACAGGGAGTTCTAAACTCAGAAAATTTGACAATAGGTATGCAAATAAACAAGCCATGACAGAGTGTAGGGAATGCAAATACCAAACTACATCAGAAAACATCATTTAAAATAAGTAACTTATAAATGATATTATTGGGCACGGTGCCTTTTGAGTTTAGAAAATCCTGTAGGAGTTATTGATTAAGTTAACGTCAAGGATTTGTTTTGCCAAATCTGGATTTCTACTGGTTGCAGTTTGAACTCAGTTAGTTTATTAATGCATGAACCACATTTTGTTTGTGATTAAAATTGGTATTTTGTCTAACAATATGCACAAATCCTCCTCGTCGGGCCGAATATGGTTATTGTGGAAATTTTTAATTACTTTTCTGGAAAAGTTAGCTTCATCTGTAAATATTATTTCCCGGTCAAACAAGGGATTATGCTCAATTTTCTCCAAAAACCATTGACAAAAATTAACGCGCAAGGGAAAGTCTTGAGGATGTAATGCTTGGACCTGTAGAACATGATAAGGGTACAACAGAAAATCGTGCAAAATTTCCCATTTGTTCCAATTGTTCTAGTACTATGTTCAGGATTTGCATCAATCGAATTTGAAACTGCTTCTTTAATTTCTGGAGTTCCTATAGTCCGATGGACGTCTTTGAAGTAGGCAGGACCCAATCGGCAAAATCCAAACTCACCTATTATACTATTTAGTGCTTATTTTGTGCTAATTTGTGCCACTGAAAAAAATTTTGTACTTCTTGCCATTTTGGAAAAATTTAAAACAAGTACAGATACAGAATGAACATAATTTGTGCTAATTTGTGCTATTCAACAGAAACAGGAAATTTGATCCCATATCTGAAAACTACCCCTCACTACTATTTGACAAAAAAGTAAAGTACTCACTTTACCAAAAGAATCAATTGATAGTACTATTCACCGCATACTAATTTATGCTTTTAAATGATTTATTATCCGGTTTTGTATCTCGTGCCCCTATCTGCAAAACCACTCATTATCATTATTCAACTTCAGAGTAAAGTACCAATTTTTACCAGCAGAATCAATCAATACTGCTACATTTATAACATACTAATTTGTGCTTTTAAATTATTTATTACCCGATTTGGTACCTCGTGCTCTTATCTGAAAAACCACCCCTGACCATTATTTAACTCAAGAGTAAAGTACCAATTTTTACCAGCAGAATCAATCAATACTGCTACATTAACAGCACACTAATTTGTGTTTTTTAAATTATTTATCATCTGATTTTGTACCTCGTACCCTTATCTGAAATACCACTTCTGACCATTATTCAATTCAAGAGGAAAGTACCAATTTTTACAAGCAGAATCAATCAATACTGCTACATTCATAGCATACTAATTTGTGCTTTAAAATTATTTATTATCCGATTTGGTACCTCGTGCCCTTATCTGAAAAACCACATCTGACCATTATTCAGCTCAAGAGTAAAGTACCAATTTTTACCAGCAGAATCAATCAATACTACTACAATTCACAGCATACTAAATAGTGTAATAGGTGAGTTTTGATTCTGCCGATTTGGTCCTGCCTACTTCAAAGAGGTGTCGGAGGGGTCCTTTTAATTGAATATTTACCTGTTTCAGTCAATCTTCTATATACATTTTCAAATGTTCGTCTATCTGTTATGACTCTATTAGGAATGAAGAAGAAAAACCCCATCGTTTTATTACGGCGAAATCAGACTTGTTTCGGATTCAATGTTTTATCAGCCCTGTAATTTTCAATGGTCATATTGTTCGGTTAGTGAAGAGGTCGTTATACTGATTTCAAGTAATCACCAATCTCTTACTTTACAACAAAGTAAGAAACAATCGAGAGTGATAACTGGAACAATCATCGAAGTTCATTTATTTCCAAGGCTTACTAGATAATAAACAATAACCGGCTTGTAAAGATCTTTTTCATGCCTCCGGTTATTGTTGACAGTTTTGTAGGATTCAAAATCGGCCGGGAACATCAAATTCCCGGCCTAGACCTTACAAAAGTGACATTTGGTAAAATTACACCGAAAATGTCACTTTGATTTTAAAAATTGAAAATTAAGTAGTTGTGCAATGACAAGTGGGTACCAACCAAAAAAAATAAATCCCCAGCAATAAATGGTTGAACTAAATTAAGAATAATTTTGTAAATATTTTGAAGTTTGTCGGCATAAAAAATTTTGTGGATTACACGTCCAGAAAATGTATTGCGAGTGCTCGTGTTGCTTCGCCTCGCCCAGACAATATCACTCACACACGCAAAATATCATTTCTGGACTACTGATCCAAATAGCTATTGTTGAAACATATTAAGTAGCATGTCATTGAAAGTAGAAAAAAAAGCAGAAGTTAATTATGAAAAAATCTAAAATGCGCTCATGTAAAATAAGAAAGTTGCTATCAATATCTCTAAAACAATTCTTACGATAATCTTTTTGAAAATATATTACAGTTTGCCTTTATTAGTAAAGAAACTTTTGTACGAAGTCTAATAAGTGAAATAATTGATATTTTTGAAAAGGCATTTTTCGTTTTTTCCCGGATATTTGGGAACGGATTGGAATTTTTGATCCCAGTTAGCGACATCTCAATCAGTATAAAAATGTGTACAACATTGCCCATTTAACCGAATCTCTATCTTTATTAATAAGATATCCATACAATACTGCTTAGATTTTTACACACTGTATTTGTTCAAGTGAATATTTTCAAATCACAGACAATCAATTACTATGTAAAATTAAACAAAAAAGTTTGAATTAGAAAAATGTACTTACAAATACATATATCTGTATTTCATATTTTTTAGATTAAATAGATGACATAACAAAATAGTCTTCCGACCAAGCGATATAGCTAATACAAATTTGCTTCACGCAACGGAAGTAACTGCACTATAACGGGAACTTTTACGTTCTTCCTCTTGTTTATGACTATTCTCTAGCACTAACAATTAAAATGCACAGTAATTAAGCAGGCAAGTCTTGACACAATACGTTCTTCTGGGCTTATCGTTATTCCGTTAGTTCACATGTAATGTCACTTTTTAGGAAGTATTGTTTATCGTCTGTGGACAATTCCCTTGCGCACTATAACGAACAGTAATAATAAGATTCTTAACTGTAACTATAGTACAGTCATTTTACAAAAAGTGGTAATTTTTTTTGGGAAATGAGATAAGGGTGGTAAAAGTTAGCAAATTTTCCATAGATTACGAAAAAAATAGTCCGAGAAAACCCCCAAACCCGGAAAACATTGTTTTATATAAGCAAACTTTGCCGACAGGTATGTAAAAGCATTTCATTGGATTTTTCACCTGTAGAGCGGGATACCTATTATTAATTATATGTCGTACAATAAAAAGGAAAAAAAATTTCTATTCTTCAAATATATTTTTCATAACGTTTTAGATCAAAATAGAGTTCAAAAACGTAATTTGCGACACCAAAACCCATTATTCGATTTTCCATACAATAGCTTGAAGAAAAAAAAATTTCCATTTTCCTAATTATGTGTTTTCTATGAATTTTCAGACGAAAATAGAGAGTAAAAAACCTAATTAGCGACCACATAAACCTATAAATCGATGTATCATACAATAAAAAAAATTAATTTTCCTAAGCCGGAACATAAGGTCGAATTGTGGAAAATTTGCGATGAAAATTACTTTAAGTAACGATATATACCCTCCTATATCATGGCCATAAGAAATTTAGCTTTGAAAAGCCATTTTCTTAAACAGTTATTTTGTAGAAAAATATATATATCTATATATATCTGGCATTTTCTCGCTCTACAGGTGGGAAATCCAACAAAATGAAAATCGGAATAGTCAATTCTTGTGGAAAATTTAACGCTGAATAACTTTTGTTTGAAACGTTTCTTCTTAAAATGCATACTTTTAAAGATATTAACGATTATTTGCGGAAAAACAAAGAAAATTGTATTTATACAGGGTGTCCAGAAACTCTCCTGACAAACCAAGACCGGAGATCCCTCAGATAATTTTAAGACAATTTAACCTAATTCACCTAGTCCGAAAATGTTTCCTAAGGGAGCTAGAGCTCTTTGAAGATGGCGCCTTGTAATAGTTTTTTTTAAAAATACCTCTAGAACGCTTCTACTTAGAAAAACAAAACTGGTATGCTTATTTAGCCTTCAGAAATGAATCGATTCCATCAATTGCGAATTTCTAGTACCGGTCATAGGCGTCAGTTTGGGTAGGCCAACTGGTTATTTTAACGCATAATTTTTTTTTGTCTTTAACTTTTAAGCATTTGTGACACTAGATTATTAAATTTTCAGGTATTCTAGTACTAAAAGGTACTCTTTAGTTTAAGTCATTAGGATACACCGTTTTCAAGAGAAAAATGGATTTGAAAATTTTTTGTTTTTTGTGGGATTAAAGTTAAATTTATATTTTTTGCACTAGTTGGCTCTGAACTGCCAACAAAAGTAAAACCTACGTTTTTCATTGTCAAATTGTTGTCAGTTTGCAGAAGTTTATCTTTTTTTTTTTTACTTTACCAGGCGCCATCTTCAAAGAGCTCTAGCTCCCTTAGGAAGCATTTTCGGACTAGGTGAATTGGGTTAAATTGTCTTAAAATTATCTGAGGAATCTCCGGTCTTCGTTTGGCAGGAGAGTTTCTGGACACCCTGTATATAAAAAACAAAACAATGTTTTTAGGGTTTTGGAGGTTTTCTCGGACTATTTTTTCGTAATCTACGGAACTTTACTACCATATCTCATTTCCCAAAAAAAATCCCAAATCTCGAAAAAACCTGTAAAATGACTGTAGGTACTACTAAGTTTATTCTTGTTTTTACTTTGTTCTCAATAATATTAGATTTTTGTTTTGCAATATGGGAACTGGTAAATTATTAAGGTTCAAGTATTTCTTATGCTTATTTTTGTATTTAATACAACTGAAATCTTAAAATGTAAACGGTGAATTTTATAGTTATATTGTCCATACATACAATTGACCTTTTTCACAGATGGCGTATGTTTATTCTAATTTAAGGGTGTATCCGTAATGTATTGTACTGGGTGGGCAAATTTCGATGTTTGTATAGGGCATATCGGTAACCATACGAGATAGAGAAAAATGGATGTCGGTGTCTCGATCTGTTTTTTTGACAGAAACTCATTGGTGAAAACTAAAATCCGTTATCGTCTTTTGTTTTCGAGTTACAGCGAAAAGATCGATTTTTCTATATTTTGAAAAGTGTCTACATCCTAGTTGTTTATTAAGTTAGAAAAAAACTAGTAATACCTTCTTTAGACACTTTTTTGAGAGGAATTGAATGGCGTTGACGGAATTTAAATATCTACATTTCTATACGAATTATGAAATAATTTTTATTTTCTTTAATGGAAACCATAGTTGACTGTGATTTATTTTGATACAGTTTTTTTTCTCTTTACGACGATATATATCATGTAAGGTCACATAGTTAAATTTAGTCAAAATTCAAATTTTCCATTATCAAATAAAATTATCGTAGTTACCAATGACATTTTGTTTTAATTTTATGACGGATGTGTATGTTGCCTCTAATTACGTTACCTATAGGTCGCCTATAGGTTAGGAATAATTTTCATTGGATTGGATACCGACTACAGCCAAAATTGATGCTAACATAACTAAAAATATACAGTACACTACGGGTAGACCTCTAGATTTCAAATAACCAGATTACGTCATATGTGAAAAAGGTCAATTGCGGTTAGTACATAGCGTTTTTTTTCACTTTTTTTCTATCCAAATCGCAAATTTTGACAACGCTCCCGTTTTTCACTTTTTCTGAACAAATGAATTCGTTTTCCAAGGTCGCGATGAAAACTGTATAAAACTCGTTTTTCTAAAATTTTTGGGAATTTGCATTCAAGCAATTTTGAAAACATTTAATTGGTTTTCTCGATAATGGGTAGAGTTAAATATAGCTGATTTGTTCACCATATTAATTTTCCAATGTGCAGACAACGAACGTCCGTTTAAAATTTTTGAATTCTTAGAATTACTATATAAAAAATATATTTTAGGCATGCGTGTCACATTTCGCTAAAGGAAATTTTGGACACTGGACAACTATGTTTATTTTTCATAATTGATCGGTAATAACCGGGGTTATTATGCAAACGAGGTAAAATTTATTTTTAGTGAAAAAATCAACATAAAATTTCACAAAAAAACTTTCAGCGAATAAAGTGAGAGTGCGCGGCGCCGTCATACTTGGACCGACGAATGTTGCAACCATTTGTAGCTTACATTTTTAGATGAAAAGCGTGATTTTTAATAATAATATTATTTCTACTGTACGGTAAGAGCAAATAATTCAACAATAAACAAAAATAACTAAATAAGATTTCTCCGCAATAAAATACAATCTAAATTATTACCTGTTGATACAAAAACTTGTTTAATTAACTAAACCTGTTGAAAATCGCAAATTTTTTGTTACACTGTTCTAGATTAATTTATATACGTATTTTTTGTAATTATATTTTTGTTTTCTTTTAAAATACTTGTTGCTAAAACAATCTTTCTTTAGTTAGTATGGTTTACTTTACTTTTTTTTTATTATACCCGGTTATACCATTTATTTGATGTAATTTTTTTTTAAGGCTGTATACAGGGTGATTCATTACTATTTGGAAATATTTAACACTAGAATCCCGACCTCAAATTATGAAGATTTAACCCAAAACGCCTAGATAAAATGTCGCTCATTACTAAGTTACAGGGTGTTTTGTTTAAAAATTTAAAAACTGTTTGTGCTCAGTATTTTAAAACTAATTGACGTATCCATTTCATATTTGGCAGGAAGTGTAGACACTGTACACCCTTCTAAATTACGTTAAACGAACATTTCTGTCTACTACCAGAGTCGTACGATAGGGGTAAGTGATCGGTTAATCGTCCCCAAATTTTACGTCACTGGCGGAATAGAAATTTTAGTAGAATTTTTCGATTCTCCAATATTTCCTTATAACGATTAAGTCAATATTTTTCGAGATATTTTAAGTTAAACATGAAGCTGTATCATTTTTTTAATTTTGGTATGTAACTCGGTAATAACTAATATCGACGTTTTGAGCCAGTGGATTGCATTTAATACGCAAATTAAACTTTAATCCCGTATTAACAATAAAGATACTAAAATTTATTGACAAAAAATAAAATAGATCTTCTAACTTTAAAATAATTCAAAGTGATTTTAAAATATTATTAAAGCAAATAACCTGATTTCTATTTAAATTACAATCCGATAAGTCACATTTGATGGATAATTTTTCAGTATTATTTGTTTCTGTGTCATGATTGGTCCACTGAACTGAATTAATTCTTTGATCTAGTGGGTGCTTTCATTTTTTCAATCCAATGGTATTAGCTTCATGTTTAACCCAAAATATCTCGAGAAATATTGACTTAATCGTTATGAAGAAAGAGTACATTATTTACTTAATAAATATTGGAGGATCGAAAAATTGTACTACAATCTCTTACTCCGCCAGTGGAGTAAAATTTGGGCACGATTAACCGGTCATCAGAAGAATTAATTCAGTTCAGAGCCAACTACACGAAACGAATAATTTGAAAATTATCCATCAAATGCGACTTATCGGATTGTAATTTAAATAGAAATCAGGTTATATGCTTTAATAATATTTTAAAATCACTTTGAATTAATTTTCCTTAAAGTTATAAGATCTATTTTATTTTTGTCAATTTTAGTATCTTTATTTTTAATACGGATTAAAGTTTAATTTGCGTATTAAATGCAATCCACTGGCTCAAAACGTCGATATTAATTATTACCGAGTATACATACCAAAATTTAAAAATGATACAGCTTCATGTTTAACTTAAAATATCTCGAAAATATTGACTTAATCGTTTATAAGGAAATAGTACATTATTTACTTAAAAAAATAATATTGGAGAATAGAAAAATTCTACTAAAATTTCTATTCCGCCAGTGACGTAAAATTTGGGGATCAACCGGTCACTTACCCCTATCGTACGCCTCTGGTAGTAGACAGAAATGTTTGTTAACGTAATTTGAAGGATAATAGTGTCTACACTCCCTGCCAAATATGAAATATATACGTCAATATCTTAAAATACTAAGCACAAATCGTTTTTAAATTTTTAAACCAAACACCCTGTAACTTAGTAATGAGCGACCTCTACTAGGTGTTTTGGTTAAATCTTCATAATTAAAGGTCGGGATTCCAGTGTTAAATTATTTCCAAATAGTAATAGAATCACCCTGTATATTTGTTGATTTTGGCCCAACATATTTTATAGGTTCAAACAGAAAATTGTGGTACTAAAATTGGAACTGATTGCTTTGATGTGTATATTTCGCTGGATTCTTGTGCTAATATTTTACGCACACAACTTTCAAAAAATGGTGGAACTGAAAAGCATTTTTCCTTTGACAAAGAAATTTCTTGGTAGTGCGAAAAAGGTGATTTTTAGATACATTCTTAATCTGATTATTTGGATTTTCTATTTTTAATTTCATGCATATTGCCGAGTAACGGTTTTAATCTTGTAAGAAGTTAGGTAATTAGAAAACCTCAAGTTTTCTGGGCTTCATAGTCTGAGCTGTGGAGTTCACATGTCTATAGACGAGCTATTCCAAAAACGAAGAAAATTGCAAACAAAGAATGAAAATTTTGCCAACGTAGTATTTCTGATAAGAGACAAAAAGGAGCTGTTGGGCAAGAGCAGAAATAAAAATCGTTGATCGTAGGAGTATGAATTTTTGAGTTCTAGTTTGTTTACATAGAAGCTTCAATTTTTCCAAGTTCTGCAGACAAAAAATTCAACAATAATTGTTTGTAGGTGAGCAACAACGGTTTAGCATTAATCATCTGGAAGTTAGTCGAGTATACTACTGTATTTGCCAAAAAAAACAGTACCAAAAACGAAAATTGTATTTATTTATTAATTGGTATAATTCATATGTTCAAAGTGTGTACCATTGTAAAGACTGGTTGCGGAAAATAGGTGATTTTGTTTTGTCGTAGTTCTCCAATATTTGCTGACGGATCTTCTGATCGAAATACTGACTCCTTCAGTATTCCCCAAATGTATGCATGATGTGGTGTCATATCAGGTGAATGACAAGGATACTGAAGTCTGTTCCATGAGGAATTATTCTGTTTTCAAAATGTTCATGAAGTAAGGCTAAGAAAGGTATGGCTGTATGACTCCTTACCATTACCTGTGCATCTGCAAATGTCGTTTACTGCAAAAGTTTCTTAAACCTCTCACAAAAGGCGTAATAATGTTTTGTCTGTAAATCTCTTTGTTAACACCTACTGGATGTTCGTTTTCGACCAATTATCTCATGTCCAGATACATCACACCAAATAGTAACACGGACACTGTGCAATGGTTTCTCTACAATGACATCTGGACGTTTAAAACCAAGGAATCGAGTTGTTTGTCTAGGCTTATACTCCACAATAAACTTCTCTTGCACGTTTGAATATGCTGTTTTGTGGTTGTCCAATCTCAATGTGGTAAGGATAACCATCAATAGATTTAAACAGTCGACGACGTGTGGGTGTTTCATTTATATTCGTTTACACGAAATTCACCTTGTATGTGAGCAAGAAATCCAATTAAAATATTCAATATAATTAGGTAGAATTGTCTTGAAGGGTTTATTGTATTATTATATTAAATAAACTTAATTTCGTTAACTTATGGAGATTAAATTTTTTATATTAAATTCTCATGTTATTGTTAAAATCGGTTAAAATAGAACTGTACATTATGACTTCTAGTTAATTTCTACTCTAATTACAAGAGTAAATACACGCTATCAACATCAAATATTTTATAAAATTACACGGAAGCAACCTATGTCATTAACTATCTTCTGGGCAGTTCTATAAAATGTTAAATAACTGTATTTCTTATTGCACGAAATTACATCTTCATTTATTAATTTGATATTGTGGGTTTGAAATTTCTGTTTGTTTCACATCTAATTTCATTGCCGATTAAAAATACATTACTCATTGAAGTTCACTATTTTGAATCTTTATGAATGGTGTTTACATGGTTATCTTAAGTAATAACTACTCTACAAACAAACACGATCTGAATTTACAGCAGATACCGGGTGACCCAGGGATGTGTAATTGGTCCATAAGTTTTTTGTTATTGAAGATATCGACATGCGGTTTTTACCACCAAGTAAGCACACTTATGCTGCACATTCTAAAAATATTTTGGTTATATAGAAAGTGTAAATCAAAGTTATGTTTTTTTAAATAGAACACCCTGTATATTTTACTTAATTAGTTTTAATATAAAAAATAATGGGACTTTGTATAGAAGTTTCGGCGTTATTCAACTTTTTGTTAGAAAAACGACCCACATTTGATAGATCACTGATCCGTAGGTCATGGATATTTTCCGACAAACTAGCAACAGTAAATTTTAGAATAACTCAATAGATAGTCAAATTGTGATTCACATACTCACAAAATATACAGGGTGAGTTAAAACGCAAAAAGTTAAGTAACTCTTTTTTTATAAATGGAACGCCCTGTATTTCTGTTCATGAGTCGACTAAGTATTTTATAAGCTTTCCACTGATATGAAACTTGTATGGTGAATTCTGGATCGTTGATGACATTTTTCAAAAAAATTATTTTATTATGAAGAAGTTGTTAATTTTTGAAAGTAGGCTCCTGTCAACGAATATCTCAAGTGCCTTACCTAGACTATTTACTTACTCCTCGGCCTTTTTACCTTTAGGTGTAAGGCTGGTGCAGCAGTTGAAACTTGCACTTCTACCCATTGCTTCCTATCATGCGTTAGGTTTTGTATTCCCTCCTCATGTCATTATTTTTCTTTCTACTTTTTTTCCTTATGTTATCAATCCATTTTGTTCTTGTTCTTCTTTTTTAATTTTTTCCTGGCAGTTGCGTTTTGAACACCCTTTTTGTTAGTGTGTCGTCCGACATTCCATCTGACCTGCCCTATGATTTTTTCGTTCATTGATTCCATTTTCGGGTTTTGTTGAAATATTTCATTCCTTATTCTGTCCTTGGTTCTATTTTCTATTTTTATAAGGAACCCCATTTCCATTGCAATAGTAGGTGACTTTTGTCGATCTGCGAGTGCCCACGTCCCACTGCTATATATGTGATTGATGGCCTGGCGACTTTTTTAACATCTTCTGTTTTTTTGTTCTTGGTCATTTCCTCGGGCATTTCTTTTTTCCTAGCAAGCTTGTCTTTATCAGATTGAATATTTTTCCTGCGTTTCTTTTCGGTTTTGTAAGATTATATTGCAGATCTCGTATCTGCTACCAAGGCATTGTCATCTGCAAACTTAAGTTATGTGAGCTAGATTTGTGTCATTTCCAGTATCGCAGTGTTAGTTTTTTCATCTTCTTCTTGACTTTCTTTATTGTCTCGTCTAGTAGAGTTGAGATGAGTAATGGACTATTTTAAAAATTTTTCGTCATAATAAAATACTTTCTTTTTGGAAAATTCAAGCTATAAACAGCATATCAATCGAAAGCTTATGAAATACTTAATAGACTTGTGAAGAGAAATACAGGATGTTCCATTTATAAAAAAAGAGTTATTTAACTTTTTACGTTTCTGCACACCCTGTATAGTGCGTGCGTATGTGCATCAGTGGTCTATCAAATGTGATTCTTTTTTCTAACAAAAAGTTGAATATCGCCGAAACGAAAAGAGCTTAT
>JALBCR010002363.1:0-21705 GCA_030710515.1 Abscondita cerata | reverse complement strand
TTAAAATGTTATTAAAAAAGTTAAGCAGAATTAAAAACTACGTTTAAATATGCAATTGCAAGTATTTACATTGATAACATTATTATATTTATTGAACATTTTTGAAAAATAAAAAGTCAACACCCTGTAGAAATAAAATGACTCACAGCATCGTAAAAGTATATTATAATATTTTAGTCAAATTATCATAAATAATAATAAATAATCACAAGAGATAAATGTTCATTCAAAATAGAAATATTAATAAAAAACAAAATAAACTTAATTTTTAATGTAAATGGATGTAATTGCATATTTGAACGTAGTTTTTATTTCTGATCAACTTTTTATAACATTTTCCGATATTATAAAAATTTAAAGGTACTTTACTCTTGAGTAAAATTCATATTTTTGACAAACCTCGTATACGACTGAAAAATTGTTATTTGATGACTGTATTTTAGATTTTAGAACATGCAGAACTTTTTATGAAGAATAACTTTTTTTCTAAAATTAATAATAAAAAAAGTTTTTCATATGATTCCAACTTAGGGGGACATACTGTACATATAAGTATAATATGTAAGTATTTAGCAGAGTTTAACAGAATTATTACCATGTCCTTGATTGATATAGATTTATATACTAGTCATTATTTAAACTACGTACTATTGAACACAAAAGTGAATACTAACCGCAGTTGAATAACAAGCAATTGAATGTGTAACAGAAAGCTAAAATTCGAAAGAATACGAATAAGAACGAACACGTGCTCACTTAACCCCCACGTCAAGTGACGCATAGTGTTTGTCCATAATTACTATAGTGTGTAACTTGCTCCCAGCGACAAGTGCCAGTAAAGCCCATAATAATAAACATAACTGTATCAAAATATTAAAATCCTACTTAAAATAAAGGTACAGCAACATTCGCACTGTGAAAAAAATTGCTCAAATTCTTGTCGCATATTAGTAATGCACATTCATTGACGCGGAGTCAAGTATCGCAGTCAACGTGTTAAAATCCATGATGAAAAATTTAATCACAGAAATGGGGACTATGATGAACCTTCTAACCACATTAATCAGCAAAATACCATAATGGCTCAACTCTTAAAAATAGCTGTTTGGAATGCCAATGGCCTTAGCCAATATTCGCAAGAGATTAAACTATTCCTTGAAAATTAATATACTCCTTATATCTGAATCTCATTTTACCAACAAAAGCTACATCAAACTTTTAAACTACTGCATTTACAACACAAACCACCCCGATGAAACTGCTCATGGCGGAACAGCTATTATAATAAAATCCAACATAAAACATCATGAACTAGATAAATACGAAAAATCACATTTACATGCTACTACTATCTAAGTAGAAGACAAGATAGCAACCATGAAGATTACCGCAGTCTATAGACCTTAAAACACTCAACAAAAAAAGACGACTACTCTAATTTTTTCCAAAGTCTAGTGAATAGGTTCATAGCGGCCGAAGATTTTAATGCAAAGCATCAAGACTGGAGATCAAGAGTTGCAAGAACCGATGGACGGGGACTATTAGCAGCGATACAAGCAAATAATCTAAACTACTTATCGACTGGGGAACCGACCTATTGGCCCACAAATCGCCGGAAAACCCATGATCTAATCAATTTTTTGTGTTATTAAATGAATAAATATAAACCTTTTACAATCAAATCGTGCCTAGAACTAGCTGCTGACCATTCGTCTCTTATAATAACATTTCATTCAAAGATAATACATGTACAAACGAGACCAATACTATGTACTACTAAAACAAATTGGGATTATTTTCGAACTAACCTAACGGATAACATAAATCTAAATATACCACTTAAAACCAAACACGACATAGAAAACGCTGTAATCGAATTAACGAACACAATTCAACAAGCTGCATGGGCACCCACACTCACCAAGGAAAATATCAGCACCAATAGCTGCCCCTTATTCTTAAAAGGTAAAATAACAGAAAAAAGACGCCTGAGGAAACACTGGCAAACTACTCAATCAGAATCAGCCAAACGTGCCCTGAATTGGTCCATAAAACAATTAACGAAGCTATTATTATTACATAAAAATAAAGAAATTGAAAACTACCTAGCAAATCTCACAGCTACGGAAATCTCCGATTACTCGCTCTGGAAAGCGGTTAAAAAAATTAAAAGGCCTATAATGCACAAATCACCTATTATCAAACCAAATGGTCAATGGGCTTGCAGCAGTAAAGAAAAAGCAGAAACCTTTTCTGAGCACTTAACTAACGTGTTCAAACTTTTTCCTATACAAAATCCTGAAGTGGACGCTAAAATAATGAACTTTCTACAATGCCCCTTTCAAATGAGTCTTCCCATCAAACTATTTAAGATCTTAAAAGTACAAGATATAATAGATAAGAACACTAATCCCAAAAAGCGCCAGGCTTCGATCTTATTACTGGGGAGATTCTCAAACAGTTACCTGACATTGTTGTCTAAGCGATAACCCAAATATTCAACGCCATCCTCACCATTAGATACTATCCAGTTTCTTGGAAAGTGGCCCAAATAACAATGATACCAAAACCTGGAAAAACACCTACTGATCCCGCTTCTTATAGACCAATTAGCCTCCTTTCAATTCTCTCTAAAGTTTTTGAAAAGCTACTTCTAAAATGACTCCAGCCAATACTAGATAAAAAAGAATTAATACCCAATCACCAGTTTGGTTTTCGACGACAACACGCAACAGTAGAACAAGTCCACCGAATAGTAGACCAAATACATATCTACTTTGATGAATATAGATATTGCTCCGCGGCCTTCTTAGATATATCCCAGGCCTTTGACAAGGTCTGGCACCTGTGACTACTATATAAACTAAAAAGCGTCTGCCACACCAATCCTACGAAGTACTTATCTTACTTATTAAACCGGTATTTCTACGTGAATCACCATGACAAAAGCATGAATCTACAACCCGCTGTATCTGGAGTTCCCTAAAGCAGTGTTCTGGGACCTACACTGTACTTTTGTTGTTTACGGCTGACATTCCCACTACCAGTACAACTACAACTGCTACCTTTGCTGATGACACAACTATCCTGGCATCACATACTAACTCTGACACAGCATCCTACAACCTGCAAGTCTCCTCAACAAAATCCAACAATGGCTAAAAGTATGGAGAATTAAGGTGAATGAAAGCAAATCGGGCGGTTACCCTCAATAGACAACAACTCAAACATGGCGATTCTGTAAAATATTTAGGACTCTATTTGGATTGACGTTTGACTTAGAGAACTCATATATTCAACAAACGTAAACAACTTGGTTTACAATACCGGAAAATCTATTGGATGATCGGAAGGGGTCTAGACTATCATCAAAAACCAACTCTTGCTCTATAAAGTCACGTTAAAGCCTATCTGGACGTATGGTCTTTCTCTGTGGGGAACAGCCAGTAATTCCAACCCAGCCACCACTGAACGATTTTAAAGTAAATGTTATGTGCTATAGTTAGTGCCCCGTGGTATGTGCCAAATAAAATTATCTCAAGTGATTTGCGTATACCCACTATCAGAGAAGAAATAGAAAAAAGTACCTAAAGATATAAAAACCGATTATTGACACATCCCAATTAACTAGTAAACACTTTGATGGAGAAACTTCATAAACCAAAACGTTTAAAACGATTTCAACCTAATGAACTTCTAACACATTTTAACCCATAATACAGAGTGTCCCACCGAGAACGCCATCAATAGATTATAGAAAAACTGTACATGGGAAAAATTTGAAAATTTGGTAGTATACTAATATCGATTTGGGGGCAGTTCCGTTAAAATATTTTTAAGATGGTGACACTTCCGGTTATGCCGGAAGTATGTGCCAACTTGCTTATTTTAAAAAGGAACATCCTATATATTATTCTCTTTTTGAATTTTTCCCAAAATTTTAGACACATTTTGTGTATAATGTCCTATACCTAAGTCTAACTGTTTTGGACTTATTATAACATTTTCCTATACTAATGCCTTTATTATTTAATTAAAATGGGTTTCCTTGTAGCAGGGGACCTATTTTAGTGGGCTATGTCGATATTTTGATAATAAATTAATACAAGGCGATCAAAAAAAGGATTAAAATTAAATTCAAAAACACGTCAAAAGTCATTTTTTTTAAATGCAAGCACCATGTTTTTATATCTTTATTTTATTTAGCATCGAAAATAAGGTTGACTTTGTACAAGGTTGTCTATTCAAAAAATTGATGGTTTTCGAAATATTGGCAATTTAACTTTTTTTTGTTGCACAAATGCTATTGTATTTCTTTTAATATGAATGGTATTCCTAGTTGGCCATGATGGCGTTAGAAAACAATCAACTGTCAAGGATATGTCAAACTGTTAAAAATTTTCAATAATCATGCCGGGACGTTTAAATTATACAAACGAAGATTACTTAAATTTATTTATTATTTATGGACAATGTGATAAAGTTAGATTAAGAACATGTGTTACAGTTAATTGTACCGACTGTGAGTGTTAAAGTGCATATCGTTACCAAAGCGATAACTTTAAATGCTTGAAACACACGTGTGTCGATAAAGCCAGGTGTTCTTTCGTTGCGTGTGTAATACTGTACAAGTAATTACTTGGCTGTATCGACACACGTGTGTTTCAAGCATAATATGTTATCGCTTTGATAACGATATGCACTTTAACACTCACAGTCGGTACAGTTAACTGTTGGCATTTCTTAGTTTGATACACACAGTTTGACATATCCTGTATTAATTTATTATCAAAATATCGACATAGCCCACTAAAATAGGTCCCCTGCTACAAGAAAACCTATTCTAATTAAATAATAAAAACATTAGTATAGGAAAATTTTATAATTTTGTTTAGGCCTGCAAACGTCATTTTTGACAAAAATTTTAAAATAAGTCCAAAACAGTTAGACTTAGGTATAGGACATTATACACAAAATGTGTCTACAATTTTGTGCAAAATCAAAAATAGAATAATATATAGGATGTTCCATTTAAAATAAGCAACTTGACGCCTACTTCCGGTGTAAACCGAAGTGTCACCATCTTGAAAATATTTTAACGGAACTGCCCCCCGTTGATGTTAGTATACTACCAAATTTTCAAATTTTTCCCATGTACAGTTTTTCTATAATCTATCGATGGCGTTCCCGGTGGGACACCCTGTATATATTAGTTATAAGCTTTACCACTCACTTGTATATAGCTTAGTGAAATTTATAAAGAGTGGCTTATTGGAGTCTTACTCTACAGGCCTTTAGGTAACTGGCAGTGTATACTGCCGCTTGCAGTCATTATTATGTTTCACGATAAGTAATTATTGTCCCTTGTAATCAGGACAGATTGTATAACAAAGCAGTTCAATAAAAAACAAATTTGAATGTGTGCGGCTTTTTTTGTTACCAGATGTTGATGTAAATATTTGTTGTTGTTTAAAAAAACGCGCATGTCACGTAAAATTGTGATCGAAAACATTAATTTTTTTTAGAAGTTAAATTTTATAAATAAATTTTATTTTAGAGACTATACATAATAAACAAAAGTCATAAAGTTTATTTTGATCGGCTTCTGCACGCGTGCAAATATTTAATAATGACCTGAAACTATCTCAAGAATTAAAATGAAAAAAAAATTCAAAACATTTTTTCTCAAATTAGCACAAAGTTATTATTACTCATCTTGATTATGCTACATTTTGTAAACCTCCGTATGCAAATAAATATTCGATCTAATAATAAACTTTTTGGAGACATTCGTTAGAGGTTGTTCAAAATTTCCATCGAATTCACGTCAAATAAAATCAATAATGTTATTTGCAATAAACTCATAATTTTACTGTTTTATATATTTTGTTAACAACATAAGTTTACAATGTTTGCGCATGGATATTTCAACACGCTAATCTCTTTGAATTACGTACAATTGATAACTAATGGTTGCTGAGCAATGTAACACAGATATTTCCATCATCAAAAATCGTAAAAATATTAGAAACAATCCCCAAAATTAATATTTCAAGTTTCTTGCTTCGTTAACAAAAATTTTAAGCCAAAAGTGTAACGGTGTTACAAGATTAATTTGAAATTGAAAAATTACATTTCGCGGTAGTATTCATCGTTTTTTGGTCAACGCGACGCTCTAACGAGAAAAAAATATTATAATCGAACGATGCCTTAATTCGTGATTGTTACGGTATTTGTAAATGACGGTGCATGTAACTATAAAATTCTGTGTCGCATGCGCTAAAGATAAATAGGAATAATCGCGGCAGCTACGTTGGCGGCGAGCGTCACGACGCTCAGCTGCGCACCGTCTGTTACAGGCATCACATCAACTCACTTAATTTTTTCTACTTACGCGTTTTATTTATATATGTGAATTGTGACTGTTGGAGACTTTTTGTTTCTAGTAATATTACTTTTAATTGTTGTGTTAACATAAGAATGTTGCATCAAAACAGTTTTTAAATTTTTAGACGTGGTGCAGAGTAATTAACTTTAGTAAATTAGTAGACAAAAAATGTGATTTCTTACGCTTAAAATTTAAATTGTGTTTACAAACAATAATTGAATCATCATCATCATGAACGCTTTGTTAGAAAATTCAACATTCCTCACTTCGGAAAACACAACAACTTCCGCAACAAACTCGTCGGGAAGTAACTCAAATTATTGCGATTTGCAAACTTTCTACGTACAATACAGAAACATTCACGGTTATTTGAGTATCTTGGTATGCATATTTGGGTCCATCGCTAATATCCTTAATATATGCGTCTTAAGCCGACGCGAAATGCGATCCCCGACAAATGCAATTTTAACTGGATTAGCAGTTGCCGACTTGTTAGTAATGATCGAATATATTCCTTTTTCGTGCCACGTGTATTTTGATCCGGACGCCCGTTTTACCGCTAGTTATTTTTCGTACGGATGGGCAGTGTTTATGGCGTTTCATGCTTTGTTCGCTCAAGTGTGTCATTTCATCTCGATTTGCTTAACGGTCGTGCTTGCTGTTTGGCGGTACATCATTATAACGCACACTCAAAATAATAGAGACTGCTGCAACGCTCACAGAACACGAATAACAATAATTTTAACTTATTTGTTGTGCCTGTTAGTATGTTTGCCTTTTTATTCGTTTCTCTGACAATTACTAAGCAAGTGAAATCAGTAAATGAAACAGGAAGACTTTATTCAGCGCCAACAGTTGGTTAATTATACGGGTCGATAAATACAACGCAACTTTGTATGTTTTAGATTACGGAAATTTTAAAGATATTAGTTTTTGGGTGTAAGGCGTCGTAATTAAACTAGTTCCGTGCATTCTTCTGACAGTATTGTCGCAAAGAATTATTTCGGCTTTAATAGAGACTAAATGGCGAAGACAGAACCCTTTGGGAAACACTTCTGATGAATTTGAAAACGATAGGCGAAGTGAAACCGCCAAAGACTCTACGCCAAAGTAAAGAACAACAAACCGACAGGACAACCAGAATGTTGCTTGCCGTTTTATTTCTGTTTTTGATCACCGAATTCCCTCAAGCAATTTTGGGACTGTTGAGTGTTTCAATTGGACCACAATTTGAAAAGCAATGCTACAATCCGTTAGGTAAGTTTTTACGTTTATTTGATTAATTTGTCGAAGTGCTTATGGTTGTCAATTACTGATTAGTTGAGATAATGTACCTAGTTATGTATTTGTAATAAAACGAACAAATGGATTACGTGCTTAGTGACACAAAATTTGTCGACGTAAGCTTGAAATTCAACTTCATAGTGTAGTAGTAATTTTATCTAAACCAATTATTGCAAACCATTTTACGAGCATAATTAACTTTATGTGTTCATCCTATATTAGTTGTTTACTAACATGCTAACAGGTGGTTAATTTACTAAAAGAAAAGTTATGTACCTAATTGTATTCTGGGGAAGTATATTAATAGTTATTCAATTTAAAACAAATACTATAACAATTTCGTAGAATTTTGAAATTGTATGCCACGCCCTTTTCTGATTAATTCCATGGTTTACAGTCTGTTTCATATCAAAGTTTTTGATTAATGTCACTTTTTATTTATAAAATTAAACTTAAAAGTTAAAGCTTAATACGTTAAAAACAACATTAATTTAAATAAATAAAATGTTTGTTTAAAAATTGTTTACTTCTAATAAGGTTTCGCTTAATAAACGTCATTATTTCTGTTTTCCGTTAATGTAATATTTTAAAATTAAAATTTGTTCATTCATCTGAATGTCAACTCTTTTTGATCTAAAACAATAAAAATGTTTGCGCATTTTTTGTGAACTTTTCGTCCACTTGTTTATATTATTTAATTATTAGATAGTATTTATAAATAAGATTATTAGAAAATACTAATAATAATAATAAATAATGATAACTATTACAATTAAAAAATGATTAGTTTAAGAAATAAAGATTACCAAAAATTTAAGAAAACCAAACTATCTACTAATTGCAATAGTTACAAATTACTTAGAAATGCAACTACATCTGCAATTAATAAGGAGAAACGTGCATATTTGAACAAAAATGACTCAAAATTTTTGTGGAAAGAACTTCATTCTCTAGGATTAGTAAATCTAAGAATAATAATTTGCCAAGTCATCTAAATAATCCTGAGTTAATAAAAATTTCTTCCTTAGTAATGTGCCAAGCACAGTGGATGGCGATACACAACTTTTAAACTATTACAATTGTAATAAATGAAATGATAAAGTTCCGGAACCTTTGTTAAAAACTGTTGATACACAGTGTATCCAAGGTAAGAATGAACAGCATGGGGATCTCGAAACCGTGAGAGATACAGAGTCGGTTAAATTTAAAAAAGTTGCCCACTGAAGGGTCAACATTTTGCTGTTGAGAAACGCGTTGAGTTCGGCTTACTTCCGGAGAAATTGAAAAACAATATTGTGAAAATTTTGTTTTTATTATATTCTGCAGTTATTCAAACAGTTACCCAAAAATTGAATGCACTTTGTCATTGCAAGTCATTCTGCCTTACAAGATAATAATAATAATAATAATAATAATACTTTATTACGGAAATCTCCAATTACAATAAAGAAAGATAAAAAAATAATAATAACACTAGAAATAAAATGGTAAAAAAATCAGTATAATTTTAATATTAATAGTATTAATATTAATAGTGCATCCTTAAAGAATGACAAAAAATCTGTTTTATTTAATTTTAAATCTCTACAAGAATATACAAATACAGTAACTTAAAATTACATAGTATAAAACTAATTATTGTTTTCAACTTCAAACATAACGTTTTTCTTAAAATTAAATTTGTTTGAACCAAATAAATTAATTGACTTTTTCGAACAGTGTTTATTTGCCAAACGCATCATCCTTCTAATAGGATGGTTATCACCTAGATTAGTCGTAACATGATCAATGCGGAAAATGGTTTGAGTTCTGGAAACTCTAGGACAAAGTGGTACCAAGAATGTTAATTTAGAAATTAGACTCGTGTCTAGCTTATAATTAATAATATCATGCAGCACACATATGTCTGAAACTTGTCTTCGTCGATCAAGCAGTTGAACTTTACAAGTAGATAATATCCATGTATAGTCACCTCGTATATGATTTACTTTCAGCTTATATTCGATCGTCCGTAGAAACTTATTTTGGATTCTTTCTAGTAAATGCTTATCTGTATTATAAACTGGATACCAAACAGGTGAGCAATAATCTAAGTGCGATCTAACATAGGCAAAATATAAAATTTTTAATGCCGAAACCGACAAATTCTTGCAATGTCTCCAGATAAATCCCCACATATTAATACATTTCCGAAATAAAAATGATAATGATTTTTAAAAAGATAATCTTGAGTCAAAAACACCCAAGATCTCTAATTACTTTAACAGATTCCAAACAATTGCTACCTATCTGATATTGAAATGTTATGATTTCACGATTGCGTGTAAAAGTAATATATTTGCATTTTTCAATGTTAAGGTACAAACTATTTCTAGAGCACCATTCAAAAGTTTATTCAAGTCAGCTTGGAGATGTTCACAATCACTAAAAGAAGCAATTGGCTTAAATATTTTCAGATCATCAGCGTAAAATAAAAATTGCTATGTTGGAAAGACTGTGCTAAATCATTAATAAACAGAATAAAAAGTATAGGGCCACAATGTGATCCCTGTGGCACACCAGACGTTACTTTAAAAGGTTGCGAAAGATAAGGACCTATTTTCACTTGTTGTGTTCTATCTTTTAGGTAAGAAGACACCCAGTTCAAACTCTTATTAGAAAAGCCGATATGTCTAAGTTTCAGTAAGAGAAGATCATGATTTACTCGATCAAATGCTTTTGAAAAATCGGTATAAACCGAATCAACTTGAATTCTCGCAGTGAATGCCTCGTTTAAGAATGTATAATATTCCAAAAGATTCGACAAACTAGAACGTTTCTTATAAAAACCATGTTGTTTTGGAGTAATTAAACTTGTACACATCCACTGAATTTGTTCAGATATAATTGAATCAAATATTTTAGGTATGATAGATTGTTTACATACACCTCTGTAATTGTTTATCACCTGACGATTACCAGATTTGAAAATTGGCGAAATAAAGCTACATTTCCACTTCTCCGGAAATACATCAGACAAAATAGAAGAATTGTATAGCAACCATAAAGGCTTCGACAATGTAAAGACACAATTCTTGATAAATTTACAAGGTACACCATCAGGACCTGCAGTGTTAGACATTTTTAGGCTGGAAATTACATCAAAACCATTGATAGACTAATACTAAATCCTGAATCATTTATCTCGTGCTTGATTTCTGAGGTTCCATAAGTATTAGTACTATTGTCATTGTTGTATACAGAAGCAAAAAATTTGCAAACAGTTCCACTATACTATCTCCACTAGAAGCCAAAACATCATTGTAACTCATCACATTAGGAATAGTACGTTGACATTTTTATCACTAATAAATTTCCACAAAACCTTGGATTATCATTAATACAAGCGTTAACATCATCAATGTATGCATTATGAAGACGTTGTTTCAGTATATTACATCGTGATCGTAATGTTTTAAAATAAAGATAGTCTAATTGATTACCTGATGTTTTATATTTAGCATGAACCTTTCTTTTTCTTTTGCAAATTCTAATAAGCTCTGAATTAAACCACTTTGGGTATGAGGTAGTATTGTGTCTAATAATTTTTAGGAACATATTTACCTATGGCATCATAAATAATATTATAAAAACATCTAACTGATCATCCACCTTCAATCCATTAAAACACAAATCCCAATTAACTGTTGCAAAGTAGTCGTTTAATAATGTATAGTCTGCTTGGCAAAATTAAAGATTTCAAAACTGCAAGACAAATTAGTTATATTGTCTAACAAATTAATTGACCAACAGTACGGAACATGGTGAGCACTAGTTTCACAAACCTGATCTAATGCTAAATCAATTTGTAAATCTTCGATATTAGAAAACACTAAATCTAAAAACTCCTCGATTATTAGGTTTTTATTGATTTGTTTTAGTCCCAGAAATGCATAAGACGTATAAATTTTTTCAAATTTTGGACAATAAACAATATTTGAATCATTTTCTTCATTATTCCACTTATAGTCAGGCAAGTTATAATCACCTGCTATAATAATTGGATCGCCACTAAATTGATTTGACACATGCTCTAAATCAGAGCAGTGTGATTTATATGTATCAATCGAAGAGTCAGGCGGTAAATATACACCACCAATAATAATTTTGCTTCTATTAACAGAAATACAAACGAAGATGCTTTCAACTGTTTCACTAACAAAAATAACAGAAGCATCAAAATGTTTTTTGACAAGCAATAAGACACCTCCACCTCTAGATTTTTTACTTGTTAGAAAATTACGATCTTTACGAAAATATTGTAATTATAAAGACTCAGTTCTGAATTATTAATTTTATCACAAAGCCAAGACTCAGTTATTATTAGTACATCATAAAAACTACAATTAACGTTTACAGAAAAGAGTTCCAATTTTGTTCGAATCCCACCAACATTCTGATAATAAACATTCAGTTTTTGAAGCATCTGAAGGAACATTACCTTTATTAGTAACAATAAAAGCTAAGTTATTTTTATTTTTTACCGAAATATTTGACTCGCCTTTGCGCGCCTATCATTTAATTCTTTAATTGTTTTGTTATGGTTTTTTGCCTTTGAGTCAAGTCTGATCTAAAATGAAACAAGCGATTATGATTTATTTTATTGGAACGAAGTACATCCTTTGCATCTTCTACAGTGTGGGGTTTACAAAATTTCATTACAACGTTTCGTTTTGAAGAAACCATCATCAACTTTATTTTTTCTTGTGGTAATCAAAAAAAGTACATTTTGTATAAGAAAACATTTTTTATTACGAATTCAACGATATACTACACAATATGGTTATTCGTGATTTTATTGAGAAAAATAACGTTTTAGTAAATGTTTAACCTTTTTGGTCTAGTGTGCGCTGAATGAAACTATGGCAGTGAAAAAATGAAGTTGTATTGTTAGTTCTGACAGAATCAATTTGATTGACATAGTAGTCTTTACAGTGTAGGTCATATTTTACAATGGAACACGTAAATTTCAAATCTTTTTAATGTAGTGTGCGTTGAAATAATTGCGGCAAATAGAAAATGTTACTGCGCTCAAATGTTTTGGCGGGACAGTACGGGTTGCTTGAATGAACCGCATTCTTTAGATTGGACACCAAATGCCTAAATATGGACTTTTCTGGTTGCCTCAGTTCCGGTACTTCATCAAATACAAATGTTCGGCTTCTACAGAATTTCAGCATATCAAATTTCTTTTCATTTTAAAACATTTCTTGTTCTATTGTAAAATATACCTACACTCAAAAATGTTGCTAAACTGATACTAATTTGTTATTCAAATAGATTCAAAATTAAAGTAATGAAAAGAATTGAAGTCGATTGTTAATCTGACTTCATTTTTTCGTTGCCATAGTTTTATTTACCGCAATACTAGACCAAAAGATTACAAATTTAACTTAAGTTTTTTCTCCAATTGATTTAATTTAAAAACTTAACCTTTTTAAACCACACCCTACAACCCCGAAGGGTTCCTGACAAAGGACAAGTTTTTAAATTATATTAGAAATTTAATAAAACGTTATTTTTCTCAATAAAATCAAGAATAACCATATTGTGTAGTACATCGTTGAATTTGTAATGAAAAATGCTTTCTTATACAGAGTGTACTTTTTTGAGTGCCATAAGATAAAACACAATGGTTTTTGAAAAGAAACGTTGTAGTAAAATTTGTGAACGCCATCTTGTAGAGCAAAAAGAGTGGTAATAACAAAGTGCATTCAGTTTTTGGTAACTTTTCGAATAACTTCAGAATATAATAAAACGAAATGGCACACACTTTCGGTTGTTTTTTCGAATATCTCAACAGCAAAATGTTGACCTCTCAAGTGAGCAATTTTTTCCAAATTTAATCGGCTCTGTATCTCTCGCGGTTTCCAAAATCCCCATGCTGTTCATCCTTATCTTCGACACACTGTATACGAAGTAATGCACCTTAAAGTCTAATTGTAGTGGTATCGATGGTATAAATACTCATATAATAAAATTTTGTTGTCCAATAATTTTGCCTTATTTGACTCACATAATAAATTGCTCCATACTTGAAAGCAACTTTCCAGCAGTATGGAAGAGAGCAGTGATTACACCATTAAAACCCACAATGCTAACTAATTAAAAGATTTGAGGCCAATTAGTAGATTGTATTTTCTAAAATTGTTGAAAACATTATTTGTGATCAAATTCATAACTATTTTGATTACATTTGGTATTACCTGAAACACAATCTAGGTTTTCGTAAAGGTTACAGTTGTACAACTGCTCTTGCCTATGTAACAGATGATCTAATAACAGCCCGTTAAGAAAATAAAATGTCTGTCTTGGTTCTACTAGATTTTAGTAAAGCATTTAACACTATCGAACAAACTATTTATTACTTGCCATTCTTCATTATGTTGGGTTTGGAAAATCTTACAATAGAACTATTAAAAGTTACCTGAATAGTCGAAACCAAAAAGTACAATTTAGTCAGTAATATTCTGAATTTAGATTAATTAATAAAGGAGTTCCCAAGGTTCTATTCTTGAACCAATACTGTTTTCCATTTACACATCAAGTTTTCATAATCACATAAAAACTTGTTCTATGCATATGTTTACAGATGATACTCAATTGTACTATTCCTTTTAATAATATGAAAAATCATCTAAAATCTATTAAACTAATAAATAAAGATTTAAATAGCATTTCTACTATAGCTAGACAACATTCCCTGCTACTTAACGCTGAAAAATCAAATGTCATTATTTTTGGTAACTTTAATAACGTATGTGAGTTGCGACTATCTGCTACTTTTATTATCAATAAGAATAAAATTCCCTGAATGTAAGGATACGAGAAATTTAGGTTAGTTATAGATAATTCATTTGAGTAACACAAACACGTTAAAAATTGTATAAAGAAGGCATACTGCAACCTCAAGTTAATTTTTCCTCTTAGAACTTCACTTTCATTGGGTATAAAACTATGTTATGTGATACTTTGGTTTTATTTCATTTTTCTCTTACTGTTCCGAAATATATGGCACTTTTTTATTAACGAAGGAAGTATCTCAAAAATTCAACGTATACAAAACTCATGTTTGAGGCTAATATTTGTAATAAGGAAATATGAAAAATATCACACAAACTTCAGGAGTTAAACTGGTTGAACGTGAGTAGTACATTGTTTGCAGAAAAATTCTATCACAAAATAATTGTTTCGCGTAAACCACCATATCTACAGTGTGTAACAAAAGGTAGGTCATAAATTAAACCACATATTCTAGGGCTCAAAATAACTCGATTGAACCTAACTTACCTCAGTACAAATGTGCATGCAAAAAAAGTTACAAAAATTATAACTTTGACAATTTTTGAAAAGTTTTTGATAATATTTCCTTAATAAAAGCACATTTTCAACAAAATTTGGTATTCTGCAGTTTTTCAGCATGAAAAATTCTAATTCTGATCACAGTTTGATGTACATTGTAGAGGGTGCACCAACAGCAGCAGTACTTTGCGTACATTTGGTATGATTGATTGTTGTTCGAAGATTTTCATTCTGACGTGATGAACTCAAAAATAACTTGAAAGATGAGCCGATTTGGCCAACCGTTTCCAAGAAAATCGACCCTGAATATTCAGTTGTTATCGAGATATGGCCTCTTTTTATAGAACAAAAAATTGCGAATAAATAAAAATAAAATATAAATGAATTTTGTTATTAGCAGATTCCCAAATTTTTATTTAATCTTACTTATTTACAAAAAAAATTATAACTTTGACACTCCGGTATTTTTTTGTAAATAAGTAAGATTAAATAAAAATTTAGGTCTGCGAATAACTTAAAATTCATTTATAATTTATTTTTGTTATTCGAGTTTTTGTGGTATGAAAAGAGGCGGTATCTCGATAAAAACTGAAGATTTAGTGTCGATTTTCTTGGAAACGGTTGGCCAAATCGACATCTTTCAAGTATACTTTTTTAAGTTCATCACGTCAAAGAATAAAAATCTTCAAACAACAATCCAATATATCGAGGGGCAAAAAAGTTATAAACATTTTAATGTACGCGAAGTGCTGCTTGTGACACCCTCTACAACGTACATCAATACTGTGATTAGATTTAGATTTATCATGCTAAAAAAACTGCTAAATACCAAATTTCGTTGAAATCGTGCTTTTATTAAATGAAATATCACCAAAAATCTTTTTAAAAATTATAACTTTGACACCCTGTAACTTTTTTTGCATGCACATTTGTACTGAGGTAGTTAGGTTCAATCGAGTTATTTTATCTCCAGAACATGTGGTTTATTTTATGACCTACCTTTTGTTACACTCTGTATATCTTCTTGAAGTCGCATATTCTTTTTACCGGACGTTGCGCATCTGTCGCATGTATATGTGTTGTACGTGACAGTAGACACATATACATGAGAACTACAATTTAACGCCGATTTCGAACAGTTTAAGTGAGAGGTTTATTAGGAAAGTATACTCGCTAGTTTGACATTGCCTTGTCATTGCCTTTGGGAAAAGAACGGCCGAAAAATTCTGATATTTGCACCGGGAATCGAACTTGAGGTCCCTGCTTAGCAGCTAACACACTTAACTGCAGAGCTATGACCGCACTATATCTATATAATAAAATTAAATTTCGTACAGATGTCCATACTTTAAATGTACTTAACAAAGTGTCTAATCACACCACCTATACATAAAACATCTTTATTTGAAGTTTTACGTATGGTATTGCGTATTTATACAATAACCTACCTAATCAGTTTAAAAAACTTAAGTATTATATTATTTAAAGTGAAATATAGTGCACATCTCTTGCAAAAAAACAACACAATTGATTAAATAGGGTTTGAATCATATTAGATTGTTATACACTTATATTTAATAACATTTTAAGAATATGTAGCACAGGAATACGTCTCAGAATTCTAAGTATAAGTTTATAAAATAAGTATTTAGTTGTTACATTTTACGAATATAAATTTAAATTGTTTTTATATAGGGTTTTAGTGGGTTTTATCTTCAACTAACGCCCTATGAGTCTTCAACACTTAGTTACTTTATGTTTCTGTATTAATTATAATTTGAAATTTTGATTTATGAATTTGTTTGACAGAATAAAGGCCTTATTATTATTATTATACATTTATTGACAAAAAGACAGTAGGTTGCTAAGTCACCCAAAGTATGAATGCCTGCTGTTCCATGGCAACTCTAATTAGAAAATAAAATAAATCTTATTCAAGAGCTAATTATAAACCGTATTATAGCGAAAACAATTTACACAAAAAGGAAAATTAAATTAAAAGCCTGAAATTAGACACAATTTCCATTTAATAGCGCATTTTTTTGTTGTTTCTTAAATGTAGTGTTAAAATAACAATTACTAATCACCTACTGAGGTATTGAAACGACTTTTTAATGAGTGAAGTTTTAAAGGGTGGCAGAAATTAATCCTTTGTGTCTTAGATTTTAATTGATAAACGTCAATACGATAATGATCTTCCGTAAAGTTATGGTGGTGTCACTTGAAAATTTTTTGATAAAAACGAAGACTGTGGAGGTGTGTCGTCTGGCGTTTTATATTTAACCAAGATATCTCAGCATTTGATTATATTTCTTAATTCCAAATATTTCAAGCAAGCATTTTGAACTCTTCTTATCTGGAGTGAGTTAATGTTGTATGAAAGTATGTTACGGTATTATTTTCAAAGGTATGTGGAGAGCCTTCCTTAAAAACGTGTGTCGTGTAGCACGTTACGACGAAAGTCGAATTTGCCGCGCATGTTGCTAATTTTCTATTGGTGGAAATAAAGTAACAAAAGTTTCAGCGACAATCGGGGACATTTCTTCTTTCATGGGTATTGTGGCGTGCCTTTTGAACTTAAAATTTTACACATAAATTATTACTGAGTGTTTCAATAATTCCAAGTCGAATTGGTGTTTAAATTTAAATCCGGCCGCATTTACCGTAAGTACTTTTTTTCCTTTTCTGTTGTTTCGTGGTTGTGTTAGTCTTTATTACGACGTATGCTTTAGCAGGTGGGTTGACCTTATATTCTCATCGTGTATTACAATTGAATAACTCCTGGGGGTGCTGGAATGGCTATTTAAGAACCTTTCCCTATAAACTTAACAACTACCACGGTCTCGCATCCAATTGCTGCAACCAGCCGGTGAACTCTACGGTCTGCAGGGGTTGTTCATTTTGCATAATCTATACTTTGAGGGAATATATTCGCGATCCGTTCTTCGTTGCATACCTTCTCTAAGGGAAATTCTGGGGTTACTTACCTTCTAGAGCTGTCGAATACTGTCGCGTACAGGAACTTTTAGCTAAGTTTTAATGTTTAAGTAACTTATTCAATATTAATGCGTATGAAGCTCACGTACATGTGACATTAAACGGTTTAAATCTCTAGCATTTAAACAAATTTTTTTATTCGGGGTAGACTCCACCACCGACGTTTGGTTTTGTTTTTAACCAGCTCTATAAAAGCTTGGGCGCTTTACATATAGTGGTTGAAGCTAAAACAATAAATCTTTTGGGTTGGCGTTCTTCGTTGCATACTTTCTAAGGGAAATTCTGGGGTTACTTACCTTCTAGAGCTGTCGAATACTGTCACGTACAGGAACTTTTAGCTAAGTTTTAATGTTTAAGTAACTTATTCAATATTAATGCGTATGAAGCTCACGTACATGTGATATTAAACGGTTTAAATTCTCTAGCATTTAAACAAATTTTTTATTTCGTCTTAGACTCCACCACCGACGTTTGTTTTGTTTTTAACCAGCTCTATAAAAGCTTGGGCGCTTTTACATATAGTGCGGTTGAAGCTAAAACAATAAATCTTTTGGGTTGGCGTTCTTCGTTGCATACTTCTCTAAGGGAAATTTGGGGTTACTTACCTTCTAGAGCTGTCGAATACTGTCGCGTACAGGAACTTTTAGCTAAGTTTTAATGTTTAAGTAACTTATTCAATATTAATGCGTATGAAGCCACACGTACATGTGACATTAAACGGTTTGAATCTCTAGCATTTAAAGCAAATTTTTTTATTCGGGGTAGACTCCACCACCGACGTTTGGTTTTGTTTTTAACCAGCTCTATAAAAGCTTGGGCGCTTTACATGGAGTGGTTGAAGCTAAAACAATAACCTTTTGGGTTGGCGGGAGGTACTTACATTTTTAACCCAATTTTAAGTTAGTTTTAAGTCACCGTGTGTAAGTGACGTGTACGTCGAACTTTCTTAGTAACTCAATCTTTCAATTGGAACGCTAAGTTTAATTTGGGGAGTAACTAAAACTTACCTGAAATTCGACACATTAATTGCAAGGTTTAATTATTGTTGTTGCTAACGCATGTAATCATATGCGACAGTCTCTCTCTGTTTCTGTCACCTTCCTAGTATTTTCAGTTTTAGTTGGTTATATTGAATTGTCTATTTGTCTCTCTGATTTGTGTTCGTTTTAGCGTATTAGACCTTTAGTAAAACCTGTTGAACCCTGTTGGTTGATTTTATTTTTTCTATTATCCAGCAGGTGGCGCTTTGTTAGGCAGCAGTCTATTTCTTTGCAGTGCCAACACTGACTGCTGGACGCTGCTGTGCTAACTACTACAAATACTGGATCCTTCACAAATTTATTGCGCTACATCGAGCCAAATTTCCTTATACCTTTTCTCTCTATGTTATACAGCTAGAGCCGTCGTTTTTTTTTGTTATTTGTTAACTACAATGGTTCCAAGTAAGTTTATCGTAAATAAAATCGCAAAAATCAGTATTAACAAACAAAATGTTTAAATTAAGATACGTTTTTTGATATAAGATAATTTAGTTCAGTAGGGTATAACCAAAAAAGTAGACAAATCGGAAATAATTGCTACACAAGTTTATATCGTTTTAATGACTTTAATTGAGGCTCAATGTGCTTATCCTATGTTTTGGGTGAAGTTGTGCTGCTGGTGGTGGGTTAAAATATACTCCCAAAAGTAATATATCTGGTGGTTTGATGTGTTATATTTCGTAAAGAAACTTAAAATATCAAAAAACATTGTTGTGTTAAAAGTTGTATAGCATCAAATTTTGCATTGAAGTTTAACATAAAATTAACACTGAAAAAATAGGTAAAGTGGTAACTTTAAAAATTTGTGTTCACAAAAAACTGTTGCAATTGGAGAACGGTCATAGTTACCGAACTCATTTTAAAGAATTATTCCAATGAAGTTTTTGGTATCTTTCTTCGTTTTCACACAAACTAAAAATAAATATTATAATCACGGTAACGTGGTAAATTGTTTTGATTCTCAAAACTAATATAGTAAAAATATATTATTGCTACGAATTTTTTAGCCTCATATTAAAAAGAAGTTAAATGCGTTACAAACATGTTTAATATAGTTTTTGAATATTTGTTATAGTTTAACATAAACGAGGAAAACTCTAACGAAAACAAATTGCTTTATTTATAACTTTAAATACCATATGGTTCATATAAGAAGTGTACCATTTCGAAGAGTTGGTTTTATCCAGTTTTAAACGAATTTAATGCCCTTACTAATTATATATAATTTAATTTTTGGTATTTTTATCGTTTTACATAAACATATGAAATTTAGAAAAAAAGTTACAATGTTGAAAAATTATGGGTTCTACAAATCCATAAATTCGTTCAACAAAACAAATATACCAAAACATTAAACTTTAAACAATGTAGTTTTGGCATTAAATTTCGTATATAAAGAAACCAAAACAACTCAATAGGTTTAACCTGTTTTCTAATTGCACATTGTTTTTGCGAACCTTAATGTTATTAAAGTTATCAAATGAAGAAAGGTAAATATTTCCTCTTATAAATTATCACTAATTGGATTGTTCTTCGTTGAGTGAGGGGCACCAAAACCATTAAGACGTTTTTACGGCAACGTTTCGTGCAGCCAAATGTGCACTTCTTCAGGCCTCTGTTTATTAAAAGAAAGAATACATTTAACGGTAAGTTATATACATAAACATCATATCCTTAATATATTAATCTAAATTATAGGTGATTGACTCGACTACTTACTTAAACACAATAAATGATCCGCCACTTGAATAAGTGTAAAAACACATAGATATTAAACAAACACAAAATAAATTAACAATTAAATGTAAATAAATATCTCTTAATAAAACACACACTCTATACGTAGAAACGAACAAACATGAATGACTAGATAACAATATGATAATGGGAATTCTTCTTCTATTTTTATTTTAGTGATTAAATTTCTATAAATATTGCTTAAATTTTTGTGTGTCCGTGTTATAATTAATGTTATTATTGTGTTTGATGATGTATATCATTTCAGCTATTAGACGTTTTTTATAATTCATTTCTACATTTAAAATCGTGTGGATTATCAAAATTAAAAATTATGACCCATCTCAATATGGTGTACGGCTAACGCAGAGTCTGGTTTTTGTTTTGCAATCGTACTTATGATTTTTAATCCTATTACGTGCTTTTTGTTTGGTTTGGCCAACATAGCATTTATTACAGTCAAGACAGTCTATTTTATACACTACATTGTGTTTGTCTTGTCTTGTCTTTTAATAGTGTGTAGATAATAGTTGTAAATAGTATTGTTATTGTATGTAGCTATCTGACGTTAGTAGTTTTAGTAATGGGATAAGGTGTTTAGTCAAGTTAGGTATATTAATAATTTTAGTATAGGTATATTGAGAATTAGGGGGATTAATTGGTGATGGTGTGTTAGTGTTATAATTATAGTATAAGATTCTGTTAATAATGTTAGTAGGATAATTGTTATTTTTCAATATATTTTTTAGAGAGGTTAGATTTTTAGTGAGATATTTAGGACTACTTAGTTTTGTTATTTTGTTTTTCATAGATTTAACTATATTTATTTTTGGTGCTGTTGGTGATTTGATAAATAATTGATAGTCCTATTGGATGCCATGGGTTTAAAATACCAGTCAGTTAATAATTTGTTATGTC